>JANAVB010000998.1:117500-400000 GCA_029216955.1 Iris pallida | reverse complement strand
ATGTCACTATTAATATTGTTGATGATGCCCGAAGTAGAAGTCCTCTTTCCTTCAAAGATTCGATTGTTCCATTCATGCCACACCGCAGATAGAAGCTTGATTCTGGCTCTGGTATATATCTCACTTCCATGATTCTTTAGTCTTCGGATCTCTTCGATGTTGCTCTGTAACCCTTCATAACTCCTTCTAGGCAATCCCATCTGACCTCTGTAATGTTGCCAGATGAATCCTGATACTGGACATTTGAAAAAGAGATGATCTCTTGTTTCATTATCACCCTCACAAAGGATACATATGGTGCTAGTGATTTGAATTCCGAAACTTCTCAACCTATCCCTTGTTAGTAATCTATTGCGGAGTACTTTGTAAAGGCAGAGTTTGAGTTTCGTAGCCTCCCCCTTCACCCAAACTAAATATGCCCACTCGACCTGTGGTTGATGTGGTCGCACTTGTTCATAAGCCATGCTACTGGAGAAGTCACCAGTAGCCGATCCTTCCCAGAGCCATCTATCCTCCAACGCTTCCTTGTCCAACTGTATTTGTTTGATTTCCTCCTCAAACCATCGTCCCTCTTGTCGCGCAGCCAGGTCCCATGTACCGTCTCGTATAAGCGAGCTAACTGTATCTGGGTTTCCCACCAACTCGTAAGTCGGCCAGCCTAACTTGTCGATTAGACTCTCATGATGAAGCCAAGGGTCAAACCACAAGCTGGTTCTGCATCCATCTCTAATGACTCTGAAGATTTTGCTTTTCAGTTTTCCCCGACTTCGAAGTATATTCTTGAACGTTCCCGAGAAGTTATTGTCAATTCCCTGAACCCAGAAGTTTCCCGATCGAGTGTATTTGTTTCTTGTCCACTGGGCCCATAATGTGTTGCCTTGGATAAACTTCCAAGCTAACTTAAGCATGGCTACTTCACGGAGCACCCAAAGGGATCGAAGACCCGCTCCTCCTTCCTCCTTAGCCAAGCAAAGGTCTTTCCATGAGATGGCGTGTATACCACCTCTCCAAATAAAATTCGCATATAAAGTCTCGATTCTCTTGATAGTTTTATTTGGGATGTACAAAGCTTGCATCCAGTATATAGTTATAGCAAGTATCACCGATATCACCAATTCTATTCTTCCACTAAAAGATAGAATTTGTGATTGCCAGCCTTCCAGTATGTTATTGATGTACTGGATTAAGCCGTGACAGTCCGTATCACGAACGTAATTGATGGAGAGTGGTAAGCCAAGGTACTTAACAGGAAGCTGACCCATGCCAATTTGTAGCAACTCCGGCCATCGCTCCTTCTGTGCGCAATCTCTGTTGACATATAATATGCTTTTATCTTTGTTCAGGTGAAGGCCGGAAACTTCTTTGAATTCATCCATTATAGAGATTAACGACTCGAGGTCGCTCTCCGTAGGCTCCAGAAAAACTAATAAATTATCTGCATATATAAGATATGAAATGCTAGGCGAGATGCGGTGGTAGAGTGGACGAATTTTACCCTGGATAACCGCGAGATCCATCATGCATGTGAAGTGCTCCATGACAGTGGTGAATAAGTAAGAGGAGAGAGGATCTCCTTGTCGCAAGCCTCGGTTGCTCCTGAAGTAGCCCATAGGTTGCCCTTTGATAAGTATCGAGAATGTAGGCGTAGTGACACAAACCCGAATCCTGTCTACCCACCATTTGGCAAATCCCATGCTTTGTAGTACCTCGCACACAAATTCCCGGTTCACCATATCATAAGCTTTCTGTAAATCAAGCTTAATGCACCCTTTCCGTCCACCTGCTTTGTTGAATTCACGGACAAGCTTATGTGCTAGTAAGCAATTTTTTGCAATAGGCCTTCCTTTGATGAATACAGACTGGTTCAAAGATATAAGTTCCTGCATCAGACATTGCATTCTAGTAACCATGAGGTTAGTAATAATCTTATATAAGAAGTTACAGCATGCTATCGGGCGATAATCTCCAAGTGCGGTTGCCCCCTCCTTCTTAGGGACCAGCGTTGAAAATGTATGATTTATCCGGTTCTGAAGAAATCTTGAGTCATCTGGAGGAGAGGTGTCTTGAAATGTTCCCAGTGCTGTTTAAAGAAACCCGCATTGAACCCATCAGGCCCTGGAGCTTTGTTGGCGTCCGTATTTTTGACTATCTGTTCTATCTCTTCCATAGTGATATCTCTTTGCAATATCGCATTTCCCTCGTCAGTAACAATTATCTTGCAAATGATGTCCGGGAATGAGGATGTGTAGTCCGATTGGTTATATAGCTTACTGTAATAAGAGATAGCTTCATCCACTAACATGGACTCTTCAGTAAGAATCCTCCCATTGCCATCAATAAGCGAGCCAATAGAGTTTCTATTTTGCCGCGCTCGGATAGTTGAATGGAAGAATTTGTAGAACCCTAGAGGGAGGTGAATAGGAAAATAAAAATTAACTTAAGCACAAGAAGCAATATACGTCAAATAAAAAGATAGAGTAAGAAGATCAAACACAAGATGTATCCTGGTATCCTCGCTTGAGGCAATCCAGTCCCGGAACTCTCTCCGGCTTAAATCCACTATTTAATAAAATAGTACACATGAGTTTGGATCCGAAGAACTCACCAACTTTAACACGAGTTTGGATCCGAAGAACTCGCCAACTTCAACACACGAGTTTTCTTACGAAGGCTCGCCAACTTCAAAGAAATGAGAAGAGAACTTTGTTGATCTTCTAACACTTGAAGATCGAAAATTACAACTCTTAAATGCTCTAGCACTTTGGGAGAGGATGACAATTAAAAGCTTGGTAGAGTATTAATGGTGGAGCTCTTGGTTGTTTGGAAAATTTATGGCAAGAGTTGGTGAGAGCTTCAAGAGAGATAAGGCTTTCATTTATAGAGAAACCAAGAGTAGGTAGCATTTAATGCTCCTGGATACAGCCTGACCGGCATACCGTCGGTATGGACCGGCATACCGTCGGTATACCGGTCGAACAGTAACGGTCATATTAATATCTGTTGGGAGCATTTAATGCTGCCATTAATGCTAATCTTTGCCATTCAAAAATCAAATTTCGTAAGCCGGTATACCGTCGGTATGTCGCGGTATACCGTCGGTGTACCGATGTGTGTCACAGAACGTTTTTGTAATAAACAAAACGGTATACCGTCGGTATGCCGGAGCATACCGTCGGTATGCCGAAGTTTGTCACAGAGTGTTCTATAGCTCACAAAACGGTATACCGTCGGTATGCCAGAGTATACCGTCGGTATTCCGATGATTATCACAGAACGTTTTTGAAGCAAACAAAATGGTATACCGTCGGTATGCCGAAGCATACCGTCGGTATGCCAATGTTTGTCACAGAACGTTTTGTGGTCCACAAAACGGTATACCGCCGGTATGCCAGAGCATACCGTCGGTATGCCGACATTTCTCACAGAAAGTTTTGTGGTTAATAAAATGGTATACCGCCAGTATGCCGGAGCATACCGCCGGTATGCCGTTCTATAAGATATTGATTTTTGAATTTAAGAAATAGAAAGCTTTTAGTTTGTCATCCAACCTTAAGTGTTTACATAAAGACCCAGACCTTGTACAGACTCAAAATCATGCAGTGTAGGAAGCCGTCTATGCAAGGAACGTCGGTCTTTGCTTCAGTCTTCAAGGCTATGGATGGTAAACTTGAATGGACAGACTTTATGTAGTGGAGCTTCTGAAATGATATCAATCTGAAAACAGAGAAAACTAAACTACGAAGATGCTGTTAATATTATCAAAATAAAATGTGCCAACAATCTCTCCCATTTTGATAATTGACAAAATAGAGAGATAACATCTTCAGGGAGTGACTCCCCCGTAGGTAGACAACTCCCCCTCAATACGTTTTCTTCCCCTTTGTTATACTTAGTCAAAGATGGGAATAAAAATAAAATAAAAAAATAGCATGAATATGGAACACAATATCATAGACAAAAGCATGTATTGATAGATAAAAAGTTGGAGATGGATACATGCGTGACAACCATAGCACACTACATAAAGACATAGTAAAAACTCTCCGCAACAAGAGTTGGGACGACAATAAAAAGACATATATCAAGTCCCCGTAGGACTGCAAACAACTAGGAACAACCAAACACTGGTCCCCGAAGGACCGCAAAGGACATAAAAACAAACACAAATAAACTAAGACAACCATTTATTCGACACCACCATCATAAGGAAGGCAACCCCTACTCGTCAGCCGGATCATCCCCACCATCCTGAGCCTGATGGAAAGCGCTAAAAGGATCAATGTCGTCCGGTTACATAAAGCCGTAGGCATTGGGATCAAAAAAGCAGGAGGCCTGGTACATCGGATCCTGAAGATTCAGATCCAGAAATGCATCCCGGTCCTGAAGGGTGCGCTGAATAAAATATGCCTGGTCATGGAAGCGGGATTGGATCAGAGTTCCAAGGCCACGAGTGTGGGCCCGCATCTGCTCCTCTGCCTGAGCCATACGCATGTCAAAATGCTGCTGTGTCAGCGGCATGTAGCGGCCGGAGGTAGGAGGAGTAGAGGCGGGTGCAGCAGGAGCAGAAGCTGGCGGCTCTTGGGAGGAGGAGGCACGGGATGTGGAAGCACCACCAACGGAGCGAGAAACAGCGAGGAAGGATGGGACACCGTCCGAGTAGCATTGGGAGAGGTCGACTTGCTTGGCTTCCAAGATGAGAGTGATGAAGGATCCATAATAGAGATTCTGCTTCCCCGCAGGCAGGACACCGAAGAAGGCATGGAGAAGAGTCTTGGGGAAGGACCAAGACATCCTCGAATACAGGTAGTACATACACACCAGGGCGTCACCGGTGATGGCGTCATAGTTGCCGCCCTTGGGATAGAGGGTGTGACACACGATCCTATGGAGCTCGTAATAGAACGGCTCCAGTTGTGCGGAAAGAGCTGGGATATTAGGAGGGTTTGGGCCCTTGCAAATAATAGCGCAGAATTCGTGAAAGAACCACGATGCCGAAGGATGAAGAGCAGCCAAGCCCGGTAGAGCCTCTCCTCGGTCCGGGATGCCAAGAATACTAGAGAGGTCACGAGCCGTCACGCGAAAATGACGCTCGTTGACCATCGTCTCAATGGCGCCGTTCTCGATGTCCGGGACCATGTTACAGTAGAAGAGACGTACGGCAGCGGGGTAGACAGGCACCTGACGCCGAAGGAGGGAAGATAGTACGGCCTCTTCGAAGAGAAAGACATGGCCGGGGAAGAGGTTCCAGTTGATGGCGCGGCCTATGTAGACGTTTTGGTGCATGAAGTGTTGAAACCAAGATTCGGCAGCCAAGGAGGAGGTGAAGACCCGCTGATCATAGCCATGGGGGAGAGCCACCGGGCTGAACGGATTCGAAGCGGTAGAGGAGGAACGAGGACGCTTGGGATTGGCCATGGAGGAGATGAAGAAAGTTGGAGGAGGAAGTAAGGTTTTGAGAAGATGTGAAAAGTGGAGGAGGATAATGAAGAGAGTAGGGTTTTTAAAAGAGATGTTGGGAAGGGGAAGAGTGGGAACGGTTATAGAGAGGAAGTGGAAAGGGTGGTGGGTTGGAAATGATGAAAATGGAGATAAAAGAGGAGTTAATGGGGAATAGGAAGAGATGTGTATTAATGTTGATGGAAAGTTAGGATATGGGGAAGGAGAGAGGAGGAGTTGGGTATTAAATAGGGAAATGATGGATGTGATGGGTATTAATGAGGGGAAGAAAAGAATAAAGAGAGAATGGAGAGAGAATGGAAAGGTGGGGCCCGAGCTTGATCTGACACAGCAGTCCGCCGCGAACTGGTATACCGTCGGTATGCCGACGTATGCCGATGGTATACCGATTTTTGGCACAGAACATAATTCTGAACCAAAATCGGCATGCCGTCGGTATACTGCAGTATACCGTCGGTGTGCCGGCTGAGAAAAACTATGAGTCGAAATTTAAAATGCCCAATTCTTGGCAAAGAAAATCGAAGCAATCCTCCGGGAGTGGTTTGGTGAAAATATCGGCTAACTGATAAGTAGTGTCAATAAATTCAAGGCGGATATCCCCCTTTTGTTGATGGTCACGAAGAAAATGGTGTCTAATTTCAATGTGCTTCGTGCGTGAGTGACAAATCGAATTTTTTGTGAGATTGATCGAGCTAGTGTTATCATATTTAATAGGGGTGCAAGTAGAAGAAATGCCATAATCTATGAGTGTTTGTGACATCCAAAGAATTTGTGCACAACAGCAACCGGCCGTAATGTACTCGGCCTCAGTGGTTGAAAGAGCAACAGAATTTTGTTTCTTACTAAACCACGATACTAAGGATTTCCCAAGGAATTGACATGTGTCGCTAGTGCTTTTTCGTTCAATCTTGCATCCGACAAAATTTGCATCCGAGAAGCCTTGAAGCTCAAAGGATGAAGATTTCGGATACCAATGGCCAATGTTAACGGTGCCTTTGAGATAGCGAAAAATACGCTTGACGGCACATAAGTACGATTCCTTTGGATTTGCTTGATATCGTGCACAAAGACATACACTAAACATGATATCAGGACGGCTAGCAGTAAGATACAGTAAACTACCAATCATACCTCGATACTTACGAATGTCAACCGATGTGCCATCTTCATCATTGTCAAGCTTTGTCGTTGTTGCCATAGGAGTCCTCATTGATTTGGATGAGTCAAGTTCGAAACGCTTGAGAAGATCCTTTGTATATTTTACTTAATTGATGAAGGTCCCTTTGGATCCTTGTTTGATTTGTAAGACCAAAAGAATGATAGTTCACCCATCATGCTCATTTCAAATTCTTCCTACATGACTTTAGTAAATTCTACACAAAGTGTATTGTTAGTAGAACCAAAAATAATGCCATCGACATAAATTTGACCAATAAAAGAGTGCCACTATGGGATTTGATAAAAAGTGTTGTGTCGACTTTGCCCTTAGAAAAATTGTATGAAACAAGAAAGGAGCTAAGGCGCTCATACCAAGCACGGGGAGCTTGTTTGAGGCCATAAAGGGCTTTGTGGAGTTTGAACACGTGATTAGGAAATTAAAAATCTTCAAAGCCAGGAGGTTGTTTTACATAAACTTCCTCTTTAATAATACCATTTAGAAAAGCACTCTTAACATCCATTTGAAAGAGTTTAAAATCATTAAAGCAAGCAAAAAACACATAGCATACGAATGGATTCAAGACGAGCAACCGGAGCATAGGTTTCGTCGTAGTTAATGCCTTCCTCTTGGTTATAGCCTTGAGCAACCAATCGGGCTTTGTTACGAGTCACTAACCCATCTTCATTAAGTTTATTTCGAAACACCCATTTAGTTCCAATAATGGGGTGATTGCTAGGTTTTAGGACAAGTTCCCAAACCTTGTTTCGCTTAAATTGATTTAGCTCTTCTTGCATCGCTACCATCCAAAATTCATCAAGAAAAGTATCATTAATATTTTTAGGCTCTATTTGAGAGATAAAAGCCACGTTTGCACAAAGATCGCGAGTGGAGGATCTAGTGCTAACACTGGAAGAAGGATCCCCAATGATAAGCTCCTTAGGATGATTGGTGACAAATCTCTGTTCTTTTGGAAGATCCTTTTGAGGAGGCTCGAGAGGTGGAGACTCTTTTGTTGGAGGAATCACAACTTCATTGTTAGAAGAAGAAGGACGATCTCCAATAGAGGAGTTCTCCAACCCAAACGAGATGTCATCAATATCATCGGAAGAGGAGAATGTAGAAGAGTTAAGTTCATTAAAAGAGACATTTATTGACTCTTCGACAACAAGACTTCTTTTATTAAAAACACGAAAACCTTTACTATGAGTAGAGTATCCAAGGAATATTTCTTTATAGGCTTTTTCTTTAAACTTGCCTAGGTTATCCTTGGTATTCAAAATAAAACAATTATATCCAAAAACTTTAAAATATTCAATAGAGGGAATTTTGTCAAACCAAAGCTCATAAGGAGTCTTTTTAGAAATAGGTCTAATCAAGACCCTATTTATAACATGACATGCCGTGTTAACGGCTTCCGCCCAAAAATATTGGGGGAGCTTATATTGGTTTAACATAACCCGGGCCATATCGCCAAGGGTTCTATTCTTTCTCTCCACAATACCATTTTGTTGAAGAGTTCGTGGACACGCAAAATCATGTCCAAAACCATTCTTTTCACAAAATCTTTTGAAATCGGCATTGTCAAATTCTCCTCCATGATCACTTCTAATCTTGTTAATAGAAAAACCTTTCTCATTTTGAACACGTTTACAAAAAGCAACAAATTCACGAAAAGTATCACTTTTGCAAGCAAGAAAAATAACCCAAGTAAATCTCGAAAAATCATCAACCAAAATAAAAGCATAAAGCTTGCCTCCAAGACTAGCAACTCTATTAGGACCAAAAAGATCCATATGAATAAGTTGAAGAGGTCTAGAGGTACTCACAGAGTTGATGGATTTGAAGGATGACTTGGTCAACTTACTTTTCTCGCATTCTTCACACACCATATCCTTTTTGAACGGGATACTTGGGAGTTCTCTTATGAGCTTCTTGGTGGCAAGACGAGAAATGGTATCCATGTTGGCGTGTCCGAGCCTCATGTGCCAAAGCCAACTTTCATCGTTCTTAGCAACTAAACACCTGTCATTGTTAGTGTCTTCGACAAGATATAAAATATAGATATTGTTTTCTCTAATACCTTCATAAACAATAGATCCACTTGAACTATCGGTAATGAAACATTTAAGCTTAACAAACTTGATATCATAACCATTATCCGTAAGATGACTAATACTAAGAAGATTGTGTTTAAGATTAGTAACAAGACACACATTCTTAATACAAAGATAAGGAGGGGAACCGATATTACCATTTTCTATAATGTGACCTTTAAGATTGTTACCAAAGGAGACGTGTCCTTCCTTCTTCATCGATAGCGTTGTAAAAATGAAGCATCCCAGGTCATGTGCCGTGAACAACCGCTATCGAGAATCCACTTGCTTCTAGCATGAGAAAGACTCTTCACCTACAACATAAGTTGAAGATGAACATTTTGGTACCCATGATCGTATGGGTCCTTGAGTGTTAGTCTTAGGAACCCACTTAAAAACTTTCTTATCAACTAGTTTCCTTGTATGACAATAATTGGTCGTATGTCCAAGCAAGCGACAGTAGTTGCAAATCATAGAGGATTTAGAAGAAGATGTGTGAGTATCATGCATATGTGAGTCTCTAGTGCGAGGAGTTCTATCATTAATATTATGATGATATAATAAAAAGCATGGTGCGAAGTATTTTTCTTAACGAATGGTCCTTTCCTAGTGTTAGAATAGGACTTGTGTGTTGTGTTCATGTAAGAAGTATGCCTAGCATTGTGATGAGTGTGGAGGTGTCATAGAGTATGTACGTGAGTAGTGTTCTTATTACCTAGTTTCTTACTCTGTACAAGAAGATCATTATACTTAATAGAAGTATCATATTCTCTCCTATTAGCATCTTGAACTTTATGCATAGCAAATTCATAAGCCCTTCTCATGGATTGAATCTCATCATCCTTTTTCTTGATGGTGACTAGGGATTCTTGAAACTTGAGTCGCAAAGACTCTATCTCATCCGTGTCAGAAGTAGGAGATTTTCCCTTTACAACAATAATGAGGCTTGAGAGTCTCTCTACTTTAAATTGAAGAGCATCAACCTCTTTTAGAGATTTTTTGTATTTATTCCTAACACCTTTGTGCTCTTTATGTAGTTCAAGGATAGCTTTCTCCAAGTCATCATAAGTAAGAGTATTAAGGAGAGATCATCAAGTACCTCATCGGTTGCCATAAGACAAACGTTGGCACTGTGTTTACACTCTTTGTCGTTGTCGAAGTCGCTTGCGTCACTCTCACACCAAATGCTTATGTTGGCGAATTTCCTAGAGGACGAGCTTCCTTTGCTAGGCTTCTCGTACTTGCTTGAGTCTTTTCTTATCATAGGACAGTCCCTCTTGATGTGTCCGATTCTTCTGCATTGATAGCACGCCGGATCTTCCTCATTGTCCCGTCTGAAGCGGTTGGCTTTGTTGAATTTGAGGAACTTTCGGAAGTGCTTAGCTGTGAGAGTGTAACACCCAGTTTTCTAAAATGAGAGTAATTTTGAAATTTTATATTTTAATTTATTTAATTATGATATTTAATTAATAATATGATTTTTGGTAATTTTTAATCATTTTTAAACTATTTAAATCATGACTTGTGATTTTGGTGTTTGACTAGTGTAACCTTGGAGACTGTTGACCTAGAGCCTAGCCATGTGATTAGGATGTTTGATTAGTACATTTTTAGCCTAGAGGATATTTTGGTCATTTTAGGATTTATTTGAATTTTTGGGAATTTTTAGAATTTATTTTGGAATTGTTTGAATGAGGGTTGACTAGGTTGACTTTGACTAGCAATGACCATGGTAGACTAACCTAGGAGCTAACCCTAGTTGAGTTTGGACTTGGTTAGGTTATGCAACCCTAGTTAGACTAGAGTTGACCCATGGTATGGTTATTTGACTTAAGTTAGATTTTTAAGTCATAAGCCATGACTTGTGATTAAACCTTAAATCAATAACTAGCCATAGAGGCCCAAAGCCCATTAACTAGTGCCCAACCCTAACCCTAACATTTTTGTCCAGCCACTTAACCCATCCTTGGGATCCCCCCTTATAAATATTCTTTTAGAAATTAGGGCTAGCCTCTAAGGAAGAACAAGCTTTAGAAAGAGGTAATGTCCCAACTTAAAAAATCCCTAGAAATTCCATTTTAACTCCTTTTTCCCCCAAACAAATTGCAATGGATTTTAAGTGAAGTATTCTTGCTGTTGTTATATGTTATTCTCATATTCAAATTAATTTGGAGGAGTTTGACCATCAAGAGGAGCACCTCTCTTTGAAGCTTTTTGAGGATTTTGATACTCATAGGTAATTTCCATTCCACACCATAGAATTCTGAAATTCTTGCATATTTAGGGAGCCCTAGACCTAACCTAACTGTAGGAATAGGAAACCCTAGAATTCGTGTCCATTTCGTGTCCTAATTGGACACGTAACAGTGTCTCATGGCATGTGTTTGATGAAATGCCCCAATGGGCATTTCGTGTGTTTTTTAGGAAAGTATTTGAACAGAAAATTAGGTTTAGGTGTCGCTTACATGTTTCTTGAGTCCTTGTGTCATTTTCGTGTCGTGTCGAGTCTGCACAGACACGTGTACACGTGGTCGCGCGTGCGCGTGCACAGGCACTGTGCATGCTCTGCTGCTCGGGAGCAATTGCGACACGGACACGCGACGTGGACACTTGATACTTGACACACACCGAAGGGCAATGTCTGCCACCCCGTGTGTCGAGTTGCACGAGCTCTCATGTCGTGTCGGACACGCACGAGCGTGCGTACAGGGAATACACTTCACAGTCGGCTGTCACTTTTGGTCACTGATACGCGTGTCGTACCACACGCACGCGTATCGTGGACACGTGGCAGGGTGTCCTAGCCCTACACTTGGTCGACCTATGGACACAACCACGTGGGTTGTGTCGTGTCGTGTCGTGTGCACGGACACTGTGAACACGTGTACGACGTTTGTCTGTTATTGCACTGTTTTGAATTTCGTTTTGATTGGACACGTTTGTGTCCACTCTGGTGGACACAAACTCGTTTTGGGACACGTACACAATGTGTATTAACATTACCAACCATTTAATTATCATTTTAATTTGATTTTGTAGATCAATTCTCCAAATACCCAATTTCCTGATATCCTACATTAACTGTCCATTCTTCACTGTTTCCAGAATTTCAAAATCGAGTTTTAGCATTGATTTTAACCTATCTATACTATTATTTGCATGAAATTAAAACTCTAATATGTGCACCTATGTGATTCCTAAGTGTGTGTCAAAATTTGGTATGTTTGGATGTGGTTTGGGGTTCAAAATCTAAGATTTAAAGAAGGGACTGAAAACTGAATAAATTGTTAACTGTTAAACTAATTTTTGGGTCCCTTTTGAATTGTATATGTGGTTCTTCAATATGTATTAACCTGGGCATTATGTTTGGACTGTTAAAACTGATTTTGGAGGTTTTGTTTTGAACTGGATTGAGTGTTGGCTGAACTGGAATTGATTCCCATTCTTTTCTTCATTATTTTGATCCCAGATTTACATTATATACCCTTCACTGATTTTTACTCTTTCCTACATGTTACACTAGCACACACACTTGATACCACACTCTCATGTACACTCTTCACACACCCTAGTGTCTAAAGCCTCACACACTCTCAAGTCACACACATACACATGCTTTCACAGCTCACTTCACTCACCCACACACATTAGCACAACACTTGACACCATATTTCCTCTCTCACATGTACACCCTCATTCTCATGCTACACTAGTTCACACACCTATGTATAACCCATGACGCACACACACTAGTATATATGTATATGTATTGAGATATATATATATAGGTACCCTATATATATAGATGAGTGTGTTCTATATATATATTGGATATAAATATATATGTGTGGTATTCACATGGAAGCCTATATGCATATATGTGTATTCTATATTAAGTTGTGTAGGCTATATTACATTAAATAGCCATATCAATATGTGTATTCCTATGTTAGAGAATATAATTATATCCATGTGTATTATATATTAGATATATATATGTGTCATATGTATAGATGTTTTGTAGGTTGTTTAGACATGGTATTGCCTTGGCCTATGGCCTAGTCTCTTAGCCTATGGCCTATGGTTGTGTTTGCTTAGCTAGTGAGCCTAGATTTGACTTGTGTAGTCTTGTTAGACCTAGAATAGACTAGTTAGACTAGTATAGGCTAGTTTGAGCTAGTTTAGACTTGTTAGACCTTATTTGACCATAGTTGACCAAGTTTGACTTCTAGGGTTGACCAGAGTTGACCAAGAGTTGACTTTGGCCTAGATTGACCTAGACTCATGTAGAGTGCATAGTAGAACTTTATTTTACCATTTTAGACTAGTTGTAACTTGTGCTGTTCTGATTAGGAGCCAGACACCACTCCTCGGACAGTACTTTTATCTTGGACTTTCAGATAGCAAGCGAGTACATTCTCTGACCGTTTCATACTTGTCTGAATTTACATTCTTGCTCTAGATTACTGTACTTGATGCTGACACGATTGTTATCACGGATTGGTACTATATGGATCTTTTTTTGGGATGTTATCCCCTTGTATTCACTAGATATATATTGTGATGTGCGTTTCACTTCCATATTATATTTATTGAATACCTATATCCTTGTACACTCATTGTGCATATTGTACTCTCATTATCACATGAGTTCCAGGGATAGACCATTGTACACTATTGTATAACATTGTACAACTATTGTATAACATTGTACATCTATTGTATAATATTGTACATCCATTGTATAACATTGTACACTATTGTATAAGATAACGTAACTGGAGTGGATCCTTGTGTATTAATTGGGGAGGAAGAGTAGAATTGGTTATGTACTCAATTCCTATTGTACAATATTGTATAGCTATTGTATATGTCTATTGTACACCCACGTACAATGGAGTTACCATTGCATTGTCCTAGACCGTTTACATAACCATATTGTACTCTAAATCACAGTTGGCTTACAGTTCTTACTTATCATATATAGATATTTTCTGTTATCAAATCTCTACTGTTTTTCATATACATTCTTCTTTCAGCTTTTCATGTACCTTACTCTATTGCATGCTTTATATTTCCTAACATGATATGAACTGCGTGAGATGTTTTGTGCTCGCTCCTGTCCTGACTGGACCTGTTAAAAATATTACAGAGGATGAGGATGAGGCCTGCGTAGACACTTACTATGGGACAGCTGTAGATGACATGTGTGACCCAAATTTCTATCCTGATCCACTAGCTTAGAGAGTGAGGCTCCCTAGTCTAGGTTTTACTATTTCAGTCATTTTGAGATCTGGATTGTACATATTCTTACATATTCAGTAGTGAGACTTGTATTCTGGATGGTTGCTGAGATGTTATTTTAGACACTTAGACTCTATGGTTGTGATGTATATTCTTTCATTCCAGTATTTATCTATCTATCTTTTTATCTTATCATTCTGCCTTAGATGTGATTGAGACTGTATATTGCTATGTCACCTCCATTCGGAGTGTATATACTGTACAGGTACCTTTATATTGTTAGATGATTGACCTAGGACAGCGTTCTACCGCCGACACTGCGGCGTAGGCTGGGCGTTGTTACGTTCTCGTACCCTCACAGTGGGTGCGGGTCGTGACACGTTTTTAGTGGTGGCCCATGCAGGTCGAGTTTATGTAGTGGTATTCGAACTAGAGTATCACTACAGCCTGCAGTAGGATTAGGATAATTTGGAGGTACACAATCACATTAGGAAAACTCTTATCTAATTCATACCATCTCAGTTCTTGCTGATATTGTTTTCCCTTGAATATAACTGTCCTCCCTTGCTATTCGACTCATTCTCAGCAATTATTTCTTTGATCTGTCTCCAGGATGGTTGAGACGAGATCACATCGCCAGGGCCAGGGGGACGTCGATGAGAGGTCTGCCACCTCTCATATCCAGCAGCCAACCCCTGGTACCGCAGCCCCAGTCATGCCAGCTGGGGTAGGCATTTCAGCTGCGTTCGGAGGAGCCCCTCCACCAGCAGCAGGGGGTATGCCTCCACCAGTTCGGGGGCAGGACCCAGTCATTTCGGAGGTGCCTTTCCAGCAGCCGCCACCTCCAGAATGCGTGGATGCGGCACAGATGTTCGTCTACTTTCAGCAGTTCATGGACCAGCAGCAGGCCCGACAGGACAGGGGCATGGAGTTGGCCCTTACGACAGTTGCAGCCCGACCATTGGTTCAGCAGCCGAAGATACCGGGGATAGAGCAGTTCCAGAAGACGAGCCCCAGAGACTTCCTGGGAACGAAGGGAATTCTATATGCTGACGAGTGGATCGAGCATATAGAGGAGATCTTTCGTCTGGCCCGGATACTAGCAGATCTCCAGATTGAGGCAGCAGCTAGCCGGATGCGAGATCTTGCTCGCACCTGGTATCAGTCAGACCCCAGGGTGGGGGTAGCTGGACAGACTTGGGAGGAGTTCAAGGGCTTCTTCAAGGAGAAGTTCTTTCCAGATTCAGCGCTCAGAGCCTTGGAGTCGCAGTTCGAGAGCTTAGTTCAGGGGAACCTATCAGTGGAGGAGTATGCTAGGGAGTTCGGCCGCCTCAGCAGATTCGTAGAGGGCTTGAGCGAGGCGGCGAAGGCCCAGAGGTTCCGGAAGGGTCTGGTCAAGGAAGTCAAGTCCTTGACCAAGGGCAACAGGGATGCCACTTTTGAGGAGATTTTGACGGGAGCCTTATTGGCTGAGGATGATCTTGAGCTTAGGCTCAAGAGGGGGGGCGAGACCCAGTTGGAGGCAGCAGCAGCGGAGGACCGGCCAAGAGGCCGCACGTTCAGCATCAGTTTCAGCAGCAGTATCAGCAACCGATGGTCCACTTCCAGCAGCAGCAACAGAGGCCTGTTCAGCATCAGGGACAGAGACAGGTGCTGTATCAGCAGACACCCAAGCAGCAGCAGAACACTGTGTACAACTTCTGTAAGAAGCAAGGCCATGGGTGGGACGACTGTAGGAAGAGGCTGGGCATGTGTTTGCTTTGCGGTTCAGCGGAGCATCAGTGTAGAGAGTGTCCCAAGAACCCGACACCATTGGCTCAGATAGCACCAGGAGCTAGGGCTCCTGCCGGGCAGCAGAGGGGACCACCATTGCAGACTCAGCAACAGAGGTTCGAACAGCATCAGCAGCAGGCCAGGGGAGGCCAGCCAGGGCGAGCTTTTGCCATGACAGTCGAGGATGCTCAGGCAGTAGGAGGGGTGCTTGCAGGTTCTGATCTTCTCGATTCCATTTCCACCTTATCTCATTATACCTATCTTGAAATTCAGTTCCATCTATTCCTATCTGTTTTCTCATTATTGATAAGTTTGATCTGGTGTTTCATTATAATTTAATTTTCTTCTGAAATAAATCGTATGGGCTAGGTCGCCTCGATTATGAGATTTTAGAATCCTCTAGGGTCATGCTAGCAGGCATAGTGAGGACATATAGTCGGATTATGGACGTATTTCTCGGGTATGGGAATTTAAGGTTTTCGCTGCCAAACGCACGGCAATACAAAAAATACCATAATTCTAGAGATATGTACCATAGTTGAGGACTATGTGATTATCGTAGCCTTGCTCACTGGCATGACAGAGATTCTGAGTATCATGGTTTTGGACAGACGCATATGATTATCTGACGGTATGTTTGAGACTCTGATTGTGGGGTGTTTGACCTAGAAGGACTACTACCATTTTAATTTCGAGGACAAAATTTTTCTAAGGTGGATAGACTTGTAACACCCAGTTTTTTAAAATAAGGATAATTTTGAAATTTTGTATTTTAATTTATTTAATTATGATATTTAATTAATAATATGATTTTTGGTAATTTTTAATCATTTTTAAACTATTTAAATCATGACTTATGATTTTGGTGTTTGACTAGTGTAACCTTGGAGACTGTTGACCTAGAGCCTAGCCATGTGATTAGGATGTTTGATTAGTACATTTTTAGCCTAGAGGATATTTTGGTCATTTTAGGATTTATTTGAATTTTTGGGAATTTTTGGGAATTTTTAGAATTTATTTTGGAATTGTTTGAATGAGGGTTAACTAGGTTGACTTTGACTAGCAATGACCATGGTAGACTAACCTAGGAGCTAACCCTAGTTGAGTTTGGACTTGGTTAGGTTATGCAACCCTAGTTAGACTAGAGTTGACCCATGTTATGGTTATTTGACTTAAGTTAGATTTTTAAGTCATAAGCCATGACTTGTGGTTAAACCTTAAATCAATAACTAGCCATAGAGGCCCAAAGCCCATTAACTAGTGCCCAACCCTAACCCTAACATTTTTGTCCAGCCACTTAACCCATCCTTGGGATCCCCCCTTATAAATATTCTCTTAGAAATTAGGGCTAGCCTCTAAGGAAGAACAAGCTTTAGAAAGAGGTAATGTTCCAACTTCAAAAATCCCTAGAAATTCCATTTTAGCTCCTTTTTCCCCCAAACAAATTGCAATGGGTTTTAAATGAAGTATTCTTGCTGTTGTTACATGTTATTCTCAGATTCAAATCAATTTGGAGGAGTTTGACCATCAAGAGGAGCACCTCTCTTTGAAGCTTTTTGAGGATTTTGATACTCATAGGTAATTTCCATTCCACACCATAGAATTCTGAAATTCTTGCATATTTAGGGAGCCCTAGACCTAACCTAACTGTAGGAATAGGAAACCCTAGAATTCGTGTCCATTTCATGTCCTAATTGGACACGTAACAGTATCTCATGGCATATGTTTGATGAAATACCCCAGTGGGCATTTCGTGTGTTTTTTAGGAAAGTATTTGAACACGAAATTACGTTTAGGTGTCGCTTACATGTTTCTTGAGTCCTTGTGTCATTTTTGTGTTGTGTCGAGTCTGCACAGACACGTGTACACGTGGTCGCGCGCGCGCGTGCACAGGCACTGTGCATGCTCTGCTGTTCGGGCGCGATTGCGACACGGACACGCGACGTGAACACTTGATACTTGACACACACCGAGGGGCAATTTCTGCCACCCCGTGTGTCGAGTTGCACGAGCTCTCGTGTCGTGTCGGACACGCACGAGCGTGCGCACGGGGAATACACTGCACAGTCGGCTGTCACTTTTGGTCACTGATACGCGTGTCGTACCACACGCACGCGTATCGTGGACACGTGGCAGGGTGTCCTAGCCCTAGCCCTACACTTGGTCGACCCATGGACACAACCACGTGGGTTGTGTCGTGTCGTGTCGTGTGCACGGACACTGTGAACACGTGCACGACGTTTGGTCTGTTATTGCACTGTTTTGAATTTCGTTTTGATTGGACACGTTTGTGTCCACTCTGGTGGACACAAACTCGTTGTGGGACACGTACACAATGTGTATTAACATTACCAACCATTTAATTATCATTTTAATTTGATTTTGTAGATCAATTCTCCAAATACCCAATTTCCTGATATCCTACATTAACTGTCCATTCTTCACTGTTTCCAGAATTTCAAAATCGAGTTTTAGCATTGATTTTAACCTATCTATACTGTTATTTGCATGAAATTAAAACTCTAATATGTGCACCTATGTGATTCCTAAGTGTGTGTCAAAATTTGGTATGTTTGGATGTGGTTTGGGGTTCAAAATCTGAGATTTAAAGAAGGGACTGAAAACTGAATAAATTGTTAACTGTTAAACTAATTTTTGGGTCCCTTTTGAATTGTATATGTGGTTCTTCAATATGTATTAACCTGGGCATTATGTTTGGACTGTTAAAACAGATTTTGGGGGTTTTGTTTTGAACTGGATTGAGTGTTGGTTGAACTGGAATTGATTCCCATTCTTTTCTTCACTATTTTGATCCCAGATTTACATTGTATACCCTTCACTAATTTTTACTCTTTCCTACATGTTACACTAGCACACACACTTGATACCACACTCTCATGTACACTCTTCACACACCCTAGTGTCTAAAGCCTCACACACTCTCAAATCACACACACACACATGCTTTCACAGCTCACTTCACTCACCCACACACATTATCACAACACTTGACACCATGTTTCCTCTCTCACATGTACACCCTCATTCTCATGCTACACTAGTTCACACACCTATGTATAACCCATGACACACACACACACTAGTATATATGTATATGTATTGAGATATATATATAGGTACCCTATATATATAGATGAGTGTGTTCTATATATATATTGGATATAAATATGTATGTGTGGTATTCACATGGAAGCCTATATGCATATATGTGTATTCTATATTAAGTTGTGTAGGCTATATTACATTAAATAGCCATATCAATATGTGTATTCCTATGTTAGAGAATATAATTATATCCATGTGTATTATATATTAGATATATATATGTGTCATATGTATGGATGTTTTGTAGGTTGTTTAGGCATGGTATTACCTTGGCCTATGGCCTAGTCTCTTAGCCTATGGCCTATGGTTGTGTTTGCTTAGCTAGTGAGCCTAGATTTGACTTGTGTAGTCTTGTTAGACCTAGAATAGACTAGTTAGTCTAGTATAGGCTAGTTTGACCTAGTTTAGACTTGTTAGACCTTGTTTGACCATAGTTGACCAAGTTTGACTTCTAGGGTTGACCAGAGTTGACCAAGAGTTGACTTTGGCCTAGATTGACCTAGACTCATGTAGAGTGCATAGTAGAACTTCATTTTACCATTTTAGACTTGTTGTGACTTGTGCTGTTCTGATTAGGAGCCAGACACCACTCCTCGGACAGTACTTTCATCTTGGACTTTCAGATAGCAGGCGAGTACATTCTCTGACCATTTCATACTTGTCTGGATTTACATTCTTACTCTAGATTACTGTACTTGATGCTGACACGATTGTTATCACGGAATGGTACTATATGGATCTTCTTTTCGGATGTTATCCCCTTGTATTTACTAGATACATATTGTGATGTGCGTTTCACTTCCATATTGTATTTATTGAATACCTATATCCTTATACACTCATTGTGCATATTGTACTCTCAATATCACATGAGTTCCAGGGATAGACCATTGTACACTATTGTATAACATTGTATAACATTGTACATCTATTGTATAATATTGTACATCCATTGTATAATATTGTACACTATTGTATAAGATAACGTAACTGGAGTGGATCCTTGTGTATTGATTGGAGAGGGGGAGTAGAATTGGTTATGTACTCAATTCCTATTGTATAACTATTGTATATGTCTATTGTACACCCACGTACAATGGAGTTACCATTGTATTGTCCTAGACCGTTTACATAACCATATTGTACTCTAAATCACAGTTGGCTTACAGTTCTTACTTATCATATATAGATATTTCCTGTTATCAAATCTCTACTGTTTTTCATATACATTCTTCTTTCAGCGTTTCATGTACCTTACTCTATTGCATGCTTTATATTTCCTAACATGATATAAACTGCGTGAGATGTTTTGTGCTCGCTCCTGTCCTGACTGGACTTGTTGAAAATATTACAGAGGATGAGGATGAGGCCTGCGTAGACACTTACTATGGGACAGCTGTAGATGACATGTGTGACCCAGATTTCCAGCCTGATCCACTAGCTTAGAGACTGAGGCTCCCTAGTCTAGGTTTTACTATTTCAGTCATTTTGAGATCTGGATTGTACATATTCTTTCATATTTTGTAGTGAGACTTGTATTCTGGATGGTTGCTGAGATGTTATTTTAGACACTTAGACTCTCTGGTTGTGATGTATATTCTTTCATTCCAGTATTTATCTATCTATCTTTTTATCTTATCATTCTGCCTTAGATGTGATTGAGACTGTATATTGCTATGTCACCTCTATTCGGAGTGTATATACTGTACAGGTACCTTTATATTGTTAGATGATTGACCTAGGACAGCGTTCTACCGCCGACACTGCGGCGTAGGCTGGGTGTTGTTACGTTCTCGTACCCTCACAGTGGGTGCGGATCGTGACAGAGAGCTATTTCTTCATCATCGTCCGACTCGTTGTCGTCGGAGCTATCCTTGGAGTAGGACTTTGTAACTTTGAGAGCAAGAGACTTCTCCTTCTCTTTGGCCTTCTCCTTCTCCTTCTCTTGTATGGAAGATTTCTCTTGATCTTTCATATCGATTTCATGAGTCATTAGCTTTCCCATGAGGGTCTCAAGGTTTATGACTGTCAGATCGTTCCCCTCAATGATTGCGGTAGCTTTAGGACTCCATCCTTTTGTCAATCCTCTAAGGATTTTTCTGATCTTTTCATGAGCAGGATATTCCTTACCAAGAGAAGAAAGAAAATTAATAATATCACCAAAACGAGTAAACATGCAAGTAATAGACTCATCATGTTTCATCTTAAAGGACTCATATTCTTGCGTGAGTCTACTAATCTTGGATTCCTTTACTTGTGATGTACCCTCGTGTGTGACTTCAAGTAACTTCCAAATCTCATTGGAAGTCTTGCAAGTTGAGATTCTATTGAATTCACTACTATCGAGAGCACAATAAAGAGCATTCATAGCCTTGGCATCTCGACTAGCAAGCTTCTTGGTGTTTTCAGTAAGTATGTCCCTAAGGGTATCAGATGCAACATCCTCAATAACTCTGGAAGGAGTAGGGAGACCATTTATCACACAATCCCATAAATCGAAATCTATGGACTTCAGATAAATGCTCATCCTAATCTTCCAGTAGTTATAGTTGGTTCCATCAAATAGGGGAGGCCTATTTGTGGAGTGTCCCTCATTGTGGAAGGTGTTGATACTAGGGTTAGTGGCCATGGATCACTCAAAGGGTGTAAATCCAAATCAAGAGAACAAAGCTCTGATACCAATTGTAGAACCCTAGAGGGGGGGAATAGGGAAATAAAAATTAACTTAAGCACAAGAAGCAATATACGTCAAATAAAAAGATAGAGTAAGAAGATCAAACACAAGATGTATCCTGGTATCCTCGCTTGAGGCAATCCAGTCCCGGAACTCTCTCCGGCTTAAATCCACTATTTAATAAAATAGTACACACGAGTTTGGATCCGAAGAACTTGCCAACTTCAACACGAGTTTGCATCCGAAGAACTCGCCAACTTCAACACACGAGTTTTCTTACGAAGGCTCGCCAACTTCAAAGAAATGAGAAGAGAACTTTATTGATCTTCTAACACTTGAAGATCGAAAATTACAACTCTTAAATACTCTAGCACTTTGGGAGAGGATGACAATTAAAAGCTTGGTAGAGTATTAATAGTGGAGCTCTTGGTTGTTTGGAAAATTTATGGCAAGAGTTGGTGAGAGCTTCAAGAGAGAAGGCTTTCATTTATAGAGAAACCAAGAGTAGGTAGCATTTAATGCTCCTGGATACAACCTGACCGGCATACCGTCGGTATGGACCGGCATACCGTCGGTATACCGGTCGAACAGTAACGGTCATATTAATATACGTTGGGAGCATTTAATGCTGCCATTAATGCTAGTCTTTGCCATTCAAAAATCAAATTTCGTAAGCCGGTATACCGTCGGTATGCCGCGGTATACCGTCGGTGTACCGATGTGTGTCACAGAACGTTTTTGTAATAAACAAAACGGTATACCGTCGGTATGCCGGAGCATACCGTCAGTATGCCAAAGTTTGTCACAGAGTGTTCTATAGCTCACAAAACGGTATACCGTCGGTATGCCGGAGTATACCGTCGGTATTCCAATGATTATCACAGAACGTTTTTAAAGCAAACAAAACGGTATACCGTCGGTATGCCGGAGCATACCGTCGGTATGCCGATGTTTGCCACAGAATGTTTTGTGGTCCACAAAACGGTATACCGCCGGTATGCCGGAGCATACCGTCGGTATGCCGACATTTCTCACAGAAAGTTTTGTGGTTAATAAAACGGTATACAGCCGGTATGCCGGAGCATACCGCCGGTATGCCGTTCTATAAGATAATTGATTTTTGACTTTAAGAAATAGAAAGCTTTTAGTTTGTCATCCAACCTTAAGTGTTTACAGAAAGACCTAGACCTTGTAGAGACTCGAAATCATGCATTGTACACTACTAAAATAATACATATTAGCGACGTTAGAATACGTCGCTAAATGAGGAAAATCCGTCGCTAAACCAGAACTGCGACGGATTTAGCGACGAAAATTTGACGTCGCGTAATGGCTTGTCGCAGATGGCCAATTCGTCGCAGTTCGTCGCTATTTGCGACGTTAGATGACTTGTCGCTAGACGTCGCTAATTTAGCGACGTCTAGCGACTACAGTGTATGTCGCCAGATTGGCGACGTAGGGCGACAACTTAGCGACGCATTGACCATTAGATACGATGACATGGCATGTCAGCCACGTCAGCACGTTAGCGACGTATAGCGACGTCTTCTCTCCGTCGCTAGACGTCGCCGAACGTCGCTATACGTCGCAGATGGTATAAAAAAAAATTTTAAAAAAATAATTGCTATTTTTGTTATGCTGTGTATCTGTGTTTACAGTGTGTGTGAAGTGCAGTGTTCGAACCATCGACAGTTTCGCTTACTGTTCTATATTTTATCTTGGATAGAAAGAGCAACAGTTCAGGGTGCACTTCTCAGAGCTTCCTCTTCACGTCCTTCACCTTCTCGGGATCCTTTACGACATCCCGAGAAAGTGAAGGCCGTGAAAATGAAGCTCTCAGAAGTACACCCTGAACTGTTGCTCTTTCTATCCAAGATAAAACATACAACAGTAATCGAAACTGTCGATGGTTCCGAATACTGTATTTCACATTCACTGTAAACACAGACACACATCATCACAAAAATACACATTATATTTTTTTAAAATTTGGGCAGCACCTCCTTTGTATATCAGAACATCGCTTATAACCCAGCGTAGGTATATTCGTCATCCCCGTCGCAGATAAATGGCAAAACAAGTCTACAACCAATAAAAGTTTACAATCAATAAAAGTCTACAAACAATAAAAGTCTAACAAGCAATACAACCAATAAAAGACGATGGAGCAATATCATCACCCAATACAACTAATAAAAGTCTCGAAAGCAGAGAAAGAAGTATCTCAACCAATACAAGTCAACCACAAATAAGAGTCTCACAAACAGAGAAACAAGTGTATCAACAACAAATAATAAAAAAGACATCACAAAGGACCCCGGCTGCGCATCTGGGATAAAATGATGTCGTACTGCTCCTGTGTGAGCTGTGCAACGTCCGGAGGCAGTGAAACGTCTGGAGTCGGCGCCGTCGATGGACCGGGAGGACGCTGCTCTATCTCTCGCAGTCGCTCAGCATGCACAGCCAGGGCACTCACCATCCTCCGACTACTCTCCTGAAGCGAAGTCTGTACCTGATTGAGTGTGGCAGACATGGCGATCTGCGTCCCCTCCAGCTCGACCTGTCTACGCTCTGTGCGCTGCGTAGACTCGGTGAGCGTGTGCAAGTTAGCAGCTGTAGCCTGCTGCAGAGTCATCATCTCCTGCATACTGCGCTCGATCGCATCAAATCGTCCGGTGATCGTCGGATCGTCGGATCGTCGCTCGGCCCCAGCTGCCTCAGAAATCTGCTGCTGCAACTCGCGACGCAGCTCCTGGAGCTGACGAGCAATATCATGCGCCTGTGATGACGCCTGCGAAGCTGGAGACTGCGCACTGACAGAGGGGGCCCGGGATGACTCTGAAGCCAAATAGGCGCCGTAGGATCCCGTACCGTAGTACGTACCCTTCTGAAGACCACCAACGGCGGTCATCCAGAGGTCGTCCGGCGATGGAGCTGTAGGCGGCTGCAAGGAAGTACCAGCCCCTCCCTCTGCTGGCGCACTAGCAGCAGCAGCAGCAGCCGCCTCCTCTTGTAGCCGAAGAAACTCGACCTAGAATAATGTTTGCTAACGTCTAAGTGTTTGCTAAAGTCTATATTGATATCTATTTTCCTGTTTTCTAAGTTATAGTAAATTAATATAAAGGATAGAACGTACATATGCCTGCGTCGCCCTCTCGTCAATGAACTCTCCAGCCCTCCGATGGGTGACCAGGAAGACGGTCACCATGTTGGGGTCCTCACCCTTTTTTACCTGTTAAAATATATATTTATCTATTATTAGTATTAAACATTCTTTCCAACTATATATAAAATGATGTCCGTCATAGAAAACGTACCAGACGACGAAAATGCTCCGTCATAGGAATGGAGCCACCACACCACTTACCGGCGCTCGACCGCGCCATCTTGGCCTTCTCAGACCGCTACCGGTACCCGTCCTCGTCGAATCTAGCCTTCATCGCAATCCACTGCTCTGGCGTGATCCAACCTTGGATCGGCTTTCCGGCGCGGTCACGATCCTTCTGGTCGCGGATCGCATCACGAATGAGCTTGCCTGCGACGGCAGGAAATTGGCCCTCGATCTTCGCCGCCCGGTGTGGTGGATAGAAGTAGGTCCTCTACGAGAAGTCAAATAGAAAAGTTGTATAATATACAAAAATGATTATTAAAATTTAAAAATAAACAAATTTTTTACCTTGAAGTGGGCCAACCAAAAGGCCTTCCTATCGGCGGGAGCATCTGAATAGTTAATCCACGCCCCACCATAGTTCTCCCTCAGAAATCTTCCCAGCGCTCTCTGTACTGCAGGAGGCCGATATCTATAAAATAATAAATTTCATGAATATATATGAACATATAATCATTTGAGAAATATATATTAACTAATTAACTTACTTCGTAGGCCCGTCCGTCCAAATCTCCATCCGCGTCTCGCCCGGTGGAGCGCATGGAGGGTCGCTATCACCTCCTGCCTGGTCAGGATCAATCTCATCCCCGTCCTCTATATGCTGGGCGTCGGCTCTCCCCATGGAGCCGTCGGCAGGAGGAGTGCTGGACGCAGGAGGAATGCTGGACGCCGGAGGAATGCTGGACGACGATGGTGGAATGCTGGACGACGAGGGAAGATCAGTCGCCAACCTGCTGGAACTGCCCTGTCCCGGTAATGGACCGGGAACAGTACTGTACACTGGCGTACTCGGAGATGAGGATGAGGGTACGAAATCTGCCTCCCTATCCCGAGGCACACTGGACTGACCCGTATGATGACGTCGTCCGCGTCGTCCTCCTGCCATACCTGATAATAACATATTTATATGATAGACATCACAGATTTTTGAAAAATATCATAGTCCCAAAAGTGTCACTAAATACATTACAGATTTTTGAAAAATATCATAGTCCCAAAAGTGTCACTAAATACATCACAGATTTTTGAAAAATATCATAGTCCCAAAAGTGTCACTAAATACATCACAGATTTTTGGAAAATATCTGTCACAAAAGTGTCACTAAAGATAACGTCCTCCGCGACGTCCTCCGCGTCGTACATATTTAATCCTCTTCTGAAAATTCATCTTGTTCGTTTAGCTCTTCTTCTTCTTCTTCTTCTTCTTCTTCTTCTTCTTCTTCTTCTTCTTCCTCCTCCTCTACATCTTCACTTTCATCTGCATCTTCCTCTTCGGATAATTCTACTTCTTCTACACAATTAGATGTGTAATGAGGAACTTCCGTATTGTCCACTTCTATATTATTTGTTACAAGAGGTAGTTCATCCTCTTGATAAGCTATATCGTCAACCTCAAAGGTATTTCTAGCTTTGGTCTTGCATACTGCCCACCAGTCCGACCTTGTTGTTCCCCGTTTAGGATAACTTGTGAAGTACACGAGCTGAGCCTGACTTGATAGGACAAATGGTTCATAGGCTTGATATCGACGCCGATAGTTTATATCCACAAGACCGTGCTTGTCTACTTTCCAACCTTGACCTTCAATCGGATCGAACCAATCACACCTGAATAACACAATCTTAGCAGGCTCTATTCCATAACTATATGTCAGCTCCACAATCTCCCGTAGGATGCCGTAGAAATCGTTGCCCGCATCAACATCTTTGTAGTTCGAAGATCTGATACACAAACAGCTGTTTTTGGTGGAGTCGAGATCCACAAAGTTGTCTCTGATCGGGCAAGTTGTTGACCTGAACCTGAACCCATTAACACAGTAGCTTGGCCATATTTTTGCAGCATAAATTGGTCCCTTGGCTAGCGTTCTAATAGACTCATTCTCAAGTCTTGCGTATGGACTATCGACCTAAATACGACGAAAAAATAAATTAAGCTCATTCTCAATCAAGTGCATATACTGAAAGGTAATTACAGAGTTCTCAAGTCTTACATATGCACTCAACCATGATGGAAAATAACGCCTCATTTCTTGTTCTAGTTCTTCTTCTGTTATGTGTGGCCTACCTGACCTCACTTCATCATTAAATATGCTGAAAACAACATCGTTCAATTAATGTAATAGTCTAATAATCAACACTATTAAAATAATATAAACGTATTAATTACTTACCCCTCCAGCTTCTCTACTTCATCCTCATCGCAGTTGAGTAATACATACACCTGAGCAGCCCTTAGCTCATCATCGTTCAGATATCTCTTCTTCATTTTACCCGACGGCTTTCCTGAAGCATTGAATACCTTCAGTATTCTATCATTACATTCATGATCTCCGTCGTCGTTTCTGGAAGCTCTCGTTCTATTAGTTGCAACATGAGGCTTGAAATACATCGAACAAAAGTTTGTAATCTCCTCGAGAACATAGGCTTCACAAATAGAACCCTCGACCCGTGCCTTATTTTTCACCTTTCTTTTTAGGTGATTCAAATGTCGCTCGAACGGGTACATCCATCGATATTCGACGGGTCCACCAACACGTGCCTCGTAGGATAGATGAATCGGCAAATGCTCCAAAGAGTCGAAGAATCCAGGAGGGAACACCCTCTCTAGCTTGCACAGTGTTACCGCAATGTCCTTCTCTTGCTTTTCTAGACGATCAACGAGCAATTTCTTAGAACAAAGGTCCCTGAAGAATATGCTAAGCTCCGTCAATGGATCCCAAACTGCCTGCGGTAAGAATTCCCGAAATGCAATCGGAATTAACCTCTCCATGAATACGTGACATCGTGGCTCTTCATACCCGTCAATTTGTTTTCCTTCGGATCGACGCATCTTCTCAGATTTGACACATATCCGTCTGGAAATTTTAGGCCCTGGATCCACCGACAAAGTCTCACTTTATCCTCCTTGTATCCCATCCAGAGCGATCTCACCATCCTCTTAGACCGGTAGAAGTCTTTAGGTAACTTAGCACCCGCCGGCAAGATCTCTATAATCAACTCCAGCACTCGGTTGTAGCATTCTTGCGACATGTTAAAATCTGACTTAATGCTCAAAAGTCTTATAACCACCTCCAACGGTGAATGATCCTCACAACCAGGATACAATGGAGTCCTTGCATTCTCCAGCAACTCCATGAACTTTGCAGCGTCGACATTCGGTGCCTCCTCAGCTGCATCAGGAACAAAACTGGGCCCAGCAGCGTCGAAAACCATGTTCACGCACCCGTCGTCGTATGCATGATTATCTGAAACAAAATTAGGTCCCGCATGCATATACGGCTCAACATAAGGCTCCGGCTCTGATGCTAACGACACAAGTTCTCCGTGTGCGGTCCACTGATAGTAATTAGGCGTGAAACCCCTCGAGTACAAATGATATGTCACTTCCACTTCTGGATAATATTTTACGTTATGACATTTCACACACGGACACTTAATTTTGGTGTCGTCCATGTACTGAGGGAACGCCTTAGCAAACTGCAGGAACTGCTCTACTCCCGCTATGTATTCATCCCGCGCACCACACATATCTTCAGGACGACGATTGTACATCCATGAACGATTCCGCAAGTAGTAATTCAGCTCCATTTGGAAATAATTCTGCAAAGATGAACACACCAATTAACAATGTTTGCTAACGTCTAAGTGTTTGCTAGTGTTTCCTATTTTCCCGGTAACGATTTCACGGGAGGAGTACGAGATGTTTCCTATTTTTTCGGTAATTCATGGCTTCTGTGAAATAACCACATCTTGGCTATTTGTTAAATAGATCGACCCTGAGCTCCCATGTTCAGTCGTGCCTTCAACATCATGTTCAAATGAAGGTGACAAGCAGCTGACTATAGAAAAATATGTCGTATTGAGCTTCATAAAGAAATGCAAGATTACTACATAGGAGCTTGTAATCTTGCATTTCTTTATGAAGCTCAAGACGGCATATTTTTTCATAGTCAGCTGCTTGTCACCTTCATTTGAACATGATGTTGAAGGCACGACTAAACATGGGAGCTCAGGGTCGATCTATTTAACAAATAGCCAAGATGTGGTTATTTCAAACGATAGGAGTCGCTATATTCCTTAGAATAGACTTGGAATATTCTCTAGAATATTCTTGGAATATGCCTTGTAGCCAAGTGCTAATTAGATCTAGATCTAATTACTCCTATAATTACCTCTCCTGCCCCCATTAGTGCTAATCACTACAAGTGGGGGGCCATGGGGGTGCTACTGCTGATGTAAACTGCTGCTACAACAGCTGTTCTTGCTGCTGCTGTTGCTGGAATGGGGGCAGCAGCTCCCCTTCTACTCCCCATCCATCTATCCACCTATCCATCCAACTATCTATCTAATATATATCTACACATACCAATAGCTAACTAGTATCCTATTTCTAACCCCAACTTGGTATCCCAAACCAAGGCTCTAACACTATAGGATACTAACAACTACATATCTAACTAGGATATGGCCTAAGATGCTAACCTATATCTAACACATTTAACCTCACACTCATCCACACAACTCACTTACACACTCACTCACATATATCACCCATGATACCACACTCATAAGCTCTCACCTAGGCTTACATATAGGCTAACACACACACACACATATAGGCATATATAGGACACATATAAATAGGATTATAGGTCCACTAATCCTTCCTATACTACTTTGGTCAACCCTAGAAGTCAAACTAGGTCAACCAAGTCCACACTAGGTCAAACTAGTCTACACTAGTCTAGCAAGCCTATTCTAGGTCTAACAAGGCTGTACAAGCCCAATCTAGGCTTCCTAGTCAAACAGGCATACATAGGCCATAGGCTATATATACATATCACACTCACTATATTATATATACTTAGCAATTTACATCAAGCATTCATTCACTTTATATATATACACATATACATGCATCAATACATATCCCTAGATATAATACACATATATTATAATATATAGGCTATATACGCATCTCCTATATATATATACATATATATTCAAGAACATAGAATTTAGGAAATGGCAATGTGTGTGTGTGCAAAGAGAGGCAATGTGAGACTTTAGCTAATAGGTGTGTGTACATGTGTAAAGAGTGATAGGTGGTGTGTGAGTGTTACAAGGTGGCAGGCAAATGTGTGTGTGGTGTGAATTTGTGTGTATAGAGTGATAGGAAAACACTAAAATAGTTAAGGGAAACAATATTCTTTCCCCCCTCATTCTCAGATTTTGTGAATTAACAAATAGTCAAAAGAACATGTTAAATCTCAGATTTTATACACAACCTATCAATCTCAGTTTTGACAGTTTAAAGCTAAACTCAGGTTTCATCAATCAACACAACCCAAGTCCTAAACATTAATACACAGTTTATACAAACAACCAATTCAGTTTTAATAGTCTAAAACCAAAACCCAGGTTTGCTCTTAACAAAGAGTTATCAAAACACAAAAAGAACTGTGTCAGTGTGTGTGTGTCTGTGTGTGTGTGTGTCTGTGTGTGTGTGTGTGTGTCCGTGTGTGTGTGTCCGTGTGTGTGTGTGAGAGGAGGAGGAGGAGGAGGAGGAGGGGGGAGAGGAGTTAGGGTTAGGGTTAGGGTTTACCTTAGGAAGAGGGAGGAGGAGGAGGAGCTAGGGAGAGGAGGAGGATCTCGGATTGGGGGAGGAGGAGCTCGTCGGAGCGGGAGGGAGTCGCCGGGGGCGGGGGGAGCGAGTCGCCGGGGGCGGGGGGAGAGAGTCGCCGGGGGGGAGAGTCGCGGGGGGGGGGGGGAGAGAGTCGCCGGGGGAGGGAGAGGGATTCTGAAAATTTTGGAAAACTTTCGAGTGAGGGGGAAAAGGAAACAGCGTGCCCTAAGTAAAACATTTAGCGACGTCAACTAACGACGTCGCTAAACGTCGCAAAACTTTATTACATGGCGACATATATTAATACTCTGTCGCCGAACGTCGCTATTCTGCAACGTAAATTATGTAATGTCGCTGAACGTCGCTGGTTAGCGACGATTTGCGACGTCACATGACGGGAGTCGCTATATTACATATATAGCGACGTTCTTTTCTTACGTCGCTAAAACACGTCGCTAATATAGCATATTTTAGTAGTGGTAGGAAGCCGTCTATGCAAAGAAAGTCGGGCTTTGCTTCAGTCTTCAAGACTATGGATGGTAAACTTGAATGGACAGACTTTATGTAGTGGAGCTTCTGAAATGATGTCAATCTGAAAACAGAGAAAATTAAACTACGAAGATGCTGTTAATATTATCAAAATAAAATATGCCAACAGAATTTGGAGTTCAACTTCCTCCTGGAAGTTCAACTTCCTCCTGGAAGTTCAACTTCCTCCTGGAAGCGGAGGCGGCGAACCATTTCTTGAAGCGTTAGCTCCTTGGCAGCAAGTGTTGGATCCATTGCGAATTGTTGGAGCTGACTTTGTATCTCAGAGAGTTCTTCCTCTTTCTCCGATAGCTTTGTGGCAGGTCTCGTTCTATTCCACGTTTTAAGTGCACGCTTGACGTGTTTGAGAGTTTGAACCAGTTGGAATTATATGTTACTATTGGTTACTGTCTGGAGTCCCTGCGCAACCGCCTGATCGTAACCCTCAATTGACGGCCACGCATAGCAAAATCTGAAGGGACATCTTCTCTTGGGTTGCTCTTGGCACAAGCGGACCAAAATTGGAGTATGATCACTGGTGCCATGGCAGTCCCTCCGCGCATCCAGAAGGGAACTTCTCCAGCCATTTAAGGTTACAGAGCGTCCTGTCTAGTTGACATACCACCCGGTTTGTTGCGGAGCTGTTGCTCCAGGACCATAAGTGGCCCGTTCGAGATAAGCAGTGAAGTCCTGATTGGAGTAAGCAGGATTGGAAATCATTAAGTATCGACAGTGGAACCTGTCTTCCCCTTATCTTATCCTCATCATGGAGAATTGTATTAAATTTGCCACATAGGAGAAGCGGAGTGCTATCATCTACTTCTTCTGCAATCATAATAATGTCTCTCCACAAATTGTAATGTAGCCTACGGTCATTATGACCGTACACTGCTCCGATTGTTACTTTGAGCCCACCTTTGTTAGTGAAATCTATAATGATTAATTGGTCAGATAGGAAACGTACCTGGCCGGACCACTCCCCATTATACCACATTACCCAAATATGCGCCATGTTGCTCGTTGACATGTTGTGTATATCCATTGATGTGGAGTCCTTCTCGTGATTAATGACTCCGTCTTGATCTTGCTTTCTAGTATAGTCACAATCAAACATTTATGCTTCTTCACCAAATTCTGGACCTCTCGCCATCTTCCTATAGAATTGGCCCCTCTGACATTCCATGTTAGTAACATCATTTATTGACGAAGGAAGATATTGTCCTTTTTAAGACGCTGACTCTCCCTTGGACGGATAGGGAGAGTACCCATAATCTCTTGGTTGTCTCCTGGCATTGCCTCTGAATCGGTCGACTTGCCTTTAACGAGTAAACTCCACTTCGAATTGGGCATAGTAAGGGACTTGTTTGTCTCTGACATGCTTGACCTATTTGGGTCTAACCCCAACTCTGACAGGATTCAGGGCCGGCCCCGCGGTTTGGGTTGCCTTAGCCGGAGCTAATTTTTGTTGCCCTTTATCCTTATTGAAAGATAAATGTTTAATTTGAATTTTTGTTGGACCGGTTCTAAGAAAACTAAATGGCCTGGAGGGTTGCCCTATGGAGGAGGGTTGTCCAAGCCCGAAGTCTTGTCAGGCTTACCCCAGGGCCGGCCCTGACAGGATTTCAACTGAGTTTGCTGTCGTGACCGGCCTGCTAGAGGATCCCTCCCTCTCCGCATTGCCTTCCCCTTCCAATCTGCGGACTGCCTTATGATGTTCAACAGCATTGCTTCTGGCTATCCCACCGTCTCCATATAGGACCAATTCCTGTGAAGTGTTAATAGCAAATGTACATTCTCTCAGCGCCCGATCTTTTCCCTAGCACTGAAACCCGTTGCATTGCCATGCCTTGTGACGTTGACGTGCCTCCCATATCCTGTTCCATATGATCGACCTGTGTAGAGTTGTTCCCCTCCAATTCTGTTAGAATGTTCATTTCACGATGTGTATATGTCATCATCTGTTCCCCATTTGACCACTTACTTATTATTATGTTTTTTTTATTTTACCACTTACTCATTCGCATCTTGACAAACCTGGACTTGCATGTCTAGGTTTAGAGGAGGATCATGGATGGGAGTTACAATTATACGATGAGGACTACATGGACACCGGAGATCAGTTTAAGTATTGGTATTTTTGTCAACTTAGAAGCGAGAGAGATGTCCTTCGTTTTCAGTTCATTTAATTTTATTTAGTTCATTCATGTTCCTAGGCTTTGGAACTTGTATTTATGTCCAGTCTCTCCATTATAGAACTTATTTCTTTTAGGTTAGAAATGGTTTCATTCAATAATCTATTTGCTTCTGTTCTGTAATATGAGATTATACATGTGAATATGTGTTTAATTGGGAGGTTCATATGGAATTTATGTTGAAACTTAGCATAACATGATAATGTTAGTCCAATGATTATATCATATTTTTTATTATGGCTAATCAATTAAGTTTGATATTATGATGTCACTAATATTCATGCATTCACTATACTTAAACTTAACATTGTCCAAATATATTAAATGTTATCCAATTTGCTACTGTATACTACCTTGTTCGTCTAACATTTATTTGCAGACAAGCAGTAAGAAAGATTGAACATGGACATTGCAATGAAGACTTAATGATGGGCCAAAGACAACGTTATACAAGAAGATTTCTTTTAACCGCCCAACGACCTATCCGGGGCCTCGCACTCGGTGGTTCTGCTGCCCGGTCAACGGACAGAGGTCGAGGGGGCAGTGCCCCACGTGTGGGTTTGGGGGCGAAGTCCCCGAAGGTATTCAGATCTCCAAATCTGTTTATCTTTAGACAACTGCTGTCAAGAAAAAATGGGTCATCAAAGGGCTATTGGTTTTTATATTTATTTATGTATTTTATATTTTATTGAGTCTAGGCAATTTGTGGCACTTGGCTTAGCTTTTTCATAAACTCCACCAAAAAGGCTACATAAAGTCTATATCAATCATGTTCTTTCAGTCAACAAAAAGCTCACACAAAAGCCTACTCAAAATGTAAACCCTTGGACCAATAATTGATTTATTTTCTATGAATTAAATGCTTGATAAAATTTGTATGTAAATATTTATCTAGTTAACAATATGAATAGAGGACTTCTGCAAAACCAAATTCTCAAAGGGCCTTGATGCAAAGATTTCAAATTCAAATCTGTTGTTTGCTTGGCCGACTACACTGAGTTGTTCAAATTCAGATTTGATCCTTCCTTCTACAAATCGAATCTGTCCAAAACAATTCAAGATATATTTCTCCTAATCCAAATCAAAGTCCTTAACCAAATCCTAATCGAATCCATCTATAACCCTATATATATCTAAGTATTCGAACTCTTCTCATCTACGTTAACCTAGAAGACTCTAAATTCTTCTCCATCACGAGGAACAGTAGTCAATTTGTCGAGAAGACCAGTCGAACCCTTGCAAACGAGCCCTATCAGGTAATTCATGTCTTTAATTACAACCAATGTTATTTACGCCAGGTGTTTGATTAAATGTTTATGAGGAGTCTATGGGAGAGAATTCAGTAATCGAATAGGGAGTATAGGAAACCAGAGTTGATTAGTACATATGTATCCTAGAACAGACATTAAGCTAATGTAAATCGATGGGATCTTGGGTTAAATCGGTGGTATCTTGGGTTCCTGTGTATGTCATGGAGTTCGAGTGTGTGTCGTTCCTTGTGGGTCTATGAGTATAGGTGTTCTTGCAAAACAGTAGGACAACAGGTGCTAAGGGTGTACAGGAATAGGACTTGGGTCCATGTATGGGCAGTGAGTGGTAGGGGTATGGCACACAGGATCACCTGGGCATAGGGATGTGCAAATCTGGCATAACCATGACAGGTACTCGTGTGCAGGAAGGAAAATAGATGTTGGTAATTTGGATACAACAGTGAGTATCAACAGTTAGGTGTCAACAGCATACAAAAATGAGTTACTTGTGTGCAACAGGGAAGGCTATACAAAAAGTATATGGGTGCATGGTTAGTCGAAGCTTTACAGATACCTAGAGGTATAACTGAGTATACAAGGCGGCCTTGTGGAGTTAGGAAAAGGACATCATTGTAATGACAGGTAAACCCTTGTATCTAATAACAAGGTTTGGCAAAGCCTAAACAGGACCTATACAATAAGACAGAGGTCGGGGAATCCATTGTTGCTACAGCAATAGCAAATATAGGAGTGGGAGAGTATGTAACTATAGCGATTTGGAATTTCTACTTTTGAAATTTTGAGTTATAAAATTATATTCCTGAATTTGGAATTCTATTTTTAGAAATCAATGTTATAATTTTGATAATCTATAAAATCATTTTTGGATTATTTTAAATTTATTTCTAATCCTAATTATTATTATTTAAATAGTTAATTTCATTTCAGAATTATATATTAATTAATTAGTAATTGTCTACCAAATCTTGGGCTTGGATTGTGGGCTAGCTATTCGAATTTTCTACCAAATTTTGGGCTTGGATTATAGGTATATGAGTTGTGGGCTAGAGAGTGTTTAATTATTTAGTTAGTTAGTTAATTAATTATTTAGTCTAAAATTACTGATTAGTTGCTAATTAACGATTAATTAGTAATTAGTTGTTAGTTAGTTAGTTAGTGGTTAGTTAGCTTTTTCACTAATTGTCCTTAGATCTATTACAATTTACATTGTATGCCACTCTAGACTTGTGGAACACTCCACTCTCTTTCTATAGAATAATGGGACTCCTAATATTTATTACACAAAAATTCCTGAATCACTTTCTCTCTCTCTCTCCTCTCTCTCTCTCTCTCTCTCTCTTTCACTCTCTCTGCTACTCCGTCAGCCGGACTATCGCTCACCGGCCAAGCTCCGGCGGTCCGCCTCTCCCTGAGCCGGCGCCACCTCGGCGACCTGAGCGCCACCATGGGTGAGCTCACTCGATATCCCCTCTCCTCTCTTCCTCTCTTTTTCTTTTCTTCTCAGCTTAGTCGGCCGACCGTTTGTTCCCTATCTCTTCAGCAAGATATGGGATTAGGGTTTAAAACCCTAAAATCGATTTGGGCTTGGGCCGCAAGTCCATTTTCTTATTTAGAATTATGTTAAACTTCGGGCTGGGCTGCAAGCCTACTCTATTTTATTTATTTAAATTATATTTTTTCTGTGGATTTAAATGGGCTGTAGTCCATTGTTTAATTAGGAGATTTAGATATTTTCTACGAGCTGGGTTTGAGCCCATTGTTGTTATTCTTAATAAAATATTTTGTTTTATTATTTTGGGGCTGACTGATCTGGGCTGGGTTGGGCTCAGGGCCCAGCCCCTCTATTTTTGTTTTATTAAAGATTTATATGGGCTATATATAAATATATATATATATATATATATATATATATATATATATATATATATATATATATATATATATATATATATATATATATATATATATATATATATATATGTTATAAAGATATAAGTATTTTTTTTTTAAATTTATAAAGAGAGAAGTATATTTGTATCAGTATATGCATATTAGTAAATATTTCTATACCTATTTTATTGTTGTTATTTTCATGATTTCTATTATTTATAATATTGATACTACTACTGTAATTATTATAGATAATATTCTTAATAGAAATATTTTAGTAAATGTTCGACTAATATATATATATGTGTGTGTGTGTGTGTGTGTGTGTGTGTGTGTGTGTGTGTGTGTGTGTGTTTTGCTATAAAATTATTTTTTCTACTATTTAGATAAAAATCTTAAATATTAAGTTTTTGTGAATACTTTTGTTAGCAAGTATTTGCTAAATGTTCGTTAATAAATGGGTTTTGTTAAAAGATAGTTTAAGATATTTATTTTGATTAAATCTAGATATATTCATACTAAAATATTAGCTAGTATATATAGTTATCTAGAATATATATTAGTGAATTAGCTTGTTAGGAGATAGCTAGATAATGCTATTGTTAGATTCTAACATATTCTTGCCCAACTCTAGGTGGAGATTTTGAGATACATTGATTTGTAAGGACAAGGAAAGTACTTCTAAGATTTTGACTCATTTACTTCATGTCAATTCTTTTCATATTCGACACATTGTTACACGACTTGATCTATATTCTGGTTCATGATCTTTACTTGTATTTGGGGGAGGAGAAATACTACGGATATGTGACCAAAGTCCAACTTAGGATTCATGTTGATAGCTTAAGTCTCACATCATGCACGTGAAATTTATGTCGTATACCATTACTTGTTCTTGTTCATGATCTTACCCAGCCGGTCACATATTTTAGTATGTATTTCAAATTCACATGTCATGATCTTTTGATTACATGTTTCAGTCTAGTAGATTATGAATTTACAGTTCATGTTCATCATGTTTCATTGTTTCTTTACTTGTTCACATGTTGTACTTGTTTCATTATTATAGATTGTACTTTGCTTCTTTTCTGACTGGATCGTTGACATATAGGCCATGGCATGAGAATTGGATTGGACGACTCCTAGAATATTCTAGAAGACCAGATGCAAGTATTATTCTTATGTATTAGATATTTTCATAAGATAGATGTTTATTACTCCCTTTTTAGTTTAGTTGTCGGATTTGTCTCCGGATACTCTTGTAGAAGTTGTATTAAAGAACATAGTGGTATGTGATATTATTTTAGCACGTGATTAGATGCTATGATGTGATTTCATGATATTACTTGAGTTCTTAGATACTTAGTACAGCTTACTACGTTGAGTCTACCAACATAGGCTGGACGGTTCCGACTTGTATATGATTATTCGGGAGTGGGTTGTGACAGAGTACAGGGTTGTGTACATTGGCATGTTTCCAGGTAAAATATATGTGGTACAAATGGTGATGGGGTGTAGGTAATATCCTATAGTTCTTGTGCATATGTTGTTCCTGTGTTATATGCACATACATGTGGTATGAATAATAGAGTAGATTAGTATCGAATGTTAAGACACCTATAGAAACAGGGAAAAGTTGCAAACATCAGCAATAGTACACTGCCTTATTGCAGTGGTAAGTTTCAGGTACTACCTATGTGTTGGGTAGGATGTATCCTATGTTCAGGAAATTGGGGTATATGTGTATGCAAATGTACATATAATAGATTTGGTAGTTATACTAGGAAAGTATAGAGTGTTCCAGTCCCTGTGATAGGGTACCTAGGTAAGGGCTATCAAGCCTATGGGGGCCTGTGGGTGTACACTACCTAAGCAGAGTACAGTAACAAAAACAGGGGGTATTAATCTAGACTGGTGTAATATGGGTCATAGGTAGGCAGTACTCAGTAGACAGTTGTATCTGCAATGTGCAGACACAAGCATGGACAACTGTTGTGTGCAAGATGTTCCCAAGTTGGAACACATGTACGTGTACAGGTAACATAAGATATATGTGTGGGTGTATCAATAAGAGATAGGACATGTGGTTGTGTTGTAACATGTGTGTGCACAGGGGAGTAGTTACCTGCGTGAGAAATGCATGTAGATGTAATTAACCATTATTGCAAGCAAAGTACTGCAGCAGGAAGAACATGCTTGGGCATCTGTTACAGGTAACATATAGAGGTAGGACAGTGGTAGGTTTGGGTGTGTGTGTTAGGAGTTTTGTGAAGAGGTAATATGTGGTACCTACATATTGTACCAGTGGACAGTTGGTAATCAAGTTATGGTAAGCATGTATCCTGGATACACAAAGATGCAAGGGGTATACATTGGGTGATGTAAATGTAGGTATGATATGGTATATACCAATAGGTGTATAGGAATATAGTGCAAGCTGCCAAATGCAACAGGGCCTATTGGGTGTTGGTTGCAGGAGAGTGTCCGAGTTGGTTAGAGCATTGTACTTGTATGTGTGTGGGGTAATATATATATATATATATATATATATATATATATATATATATATATATATGAGAGTGTATAGTTATAGGTTAGCCTACTAATGCGTAATGAGTAAACTAGCACCAACCATCTAGAATAAACCCAAGATAGTTAGGGGTGGACTTAGAGACCCAGTAGATCATTTATTTGCATCAAATTACTTTATTGACATTATAAATTCATAAATAGGTTACTTGGACTCGGAGTTGGCACCAGACCCGTATCATCAGCTCAGGACATCAGATGAGTACATTTATTGTTTGTTTCCAATATTGTTAATTACTATACTTCATTGTTAGTTATATGATATTTGATTCAATTGACACGTTCTTTACATGGATAGCACATCATGGATTTCTTTTCATATCTTGTCATCCTTCTTACATGTTGTGTCGGGACGGGGAAGTACCGAGTAGACGTGTGATCAGACACGTAGCCCATAATTTACTTATTTTCATTGCTATTTAGACCGTGAGGATGCAAATCCTATGTAGATCGTGCGGTGTAGTGTCCTAGCCGATCACATGTCGAAAGGAGTACTTCAACACACTTAGATAGCTATGTTTTTCTTGTTTCACTCTTAACATGTTTCCATGTGATTTTCTATCTATTGTTCATTATATTACCATGCTCTAGTTGATTCTCTCATCATGTATTTTGTGACTAACCTCTGTTTTATAGTCATTATCACATACTTGGAACTGCACTCAATAAATTGTACTCATTCCATCCTGACTGGGTAAACATTTTAGGTGACTACAATGAGGATGGATGTCCTACTTAGTATGGTCCATACATGGAAAATGTAGCTGAGCCTGACCTTACATTACGGGAGAAGTTTGTAGAACCTGACCCAGTTGCCATTGTTTAGTTAGATTAGATTTAGTTTGAGGTTGTCTCCGGATTTAGTTGACATTGCTATTTGACATTTGATTGGACATGTAGTTTTGGAGTTTATCTATTTTATGGATTTATGACTTTATATTTTCTTTTCTCTATCCCATCTATTTAGAGTTGTGATTGAGTATTGGATTGGTTGTGTATTGTCCTCCTAAATGGAGTGCATATATTGCGTGGGTTGTTCATCATATCGTGATTATACAGCGTTCTACCGCCGACTCTGCGGCGTAGGCTGGGCGTGCCCATGATTCATGCCCAAATTCTGGGTGCGGGTCGTGACACATTTTTTTGGTGGCCCATGCCGGTCAGAGTCGCAACTAGTACGATATCGTGGTAGTACTTAGGTCTTGGGTACTATCACGAGCCTGCAATAGGATATAGATTACTAGGAATAGAAAAAAAAATACTCAATCACACCTAGGAATTCCTTTCTGTTTAAATTTTTTGTAATTTCTATGTGCCTTCTTGAAATTGATCCCTTATATCCACTACAAAAAAAATTAGGTTTTAGCAGCGAAAATTTTTGTTGCTAAAAGTAACAAAATCGTTGCTACAACTTTTAGCAACGAAAAATTGTCGTTGCTGGACTCGTTGTTTAAAGTGCGTCACCTAAAGCATTGGCAACAAAATTCTGAAGTCGTTGTGTAATCCTTACTTTTTAGCAACGTGACAAAGTTTTCGTTGCTACTTTCACGAATAAAATGTTTCGTTGCTAAAGGTGTATATCTTTTGCAACACGTGTTTGTCGTTATTATATGCTACATTTAGCAACGACATTAATGTGTTGCCAAATATTTTTCTTTTTGCAACACAAAAAGTTCGTTGTTAAGTGCTAAATTTAACGACGACATTAATGGGTTGCCAAAAATTCCCAAATATATAATTTATTTGTAACACATAAAAGTCATTGCTATATGTTAAATTTAGCAACAACATTAATACGTTGCCAAAAATTTCAGAATTTATCATAATATTTAGTAACAACTCATCATCGTTGTTAAATAATTTTTCTCATGCTCATTTATGCACACAATAGTTTTGAATCATATATTCACACAATAATTTAAAATTTCATTTGAAATATAAAAAAAATTCATAATAAAATGTAATTGCTTTACAATCACATTCAACTCCAAAATTTAATTTAGAAGTTATAAGAAAACGTTATAACTAAAAGATTTTTAGAATACATAAAATGAAACATCTTACAAGCACCTCCAAAAAAATTTACTCTAATGGGGTGTTGTTGCCTCTATAAGCACTTTGCTCCATAAACATCTGAAACATCTCTATACGGACCATAGCAGCAATGGACTCGCTCTAATTTCTTATCCATCTCTACTCGTTCTGTATCAAAATACTCCCTCATCTCTGTTATCTCCGCCCTTAGTCTAGCCTCTGTCTCGAATGTTCTAGGTATACACGCCAAGACTCTAGATGTAGCTTGATCGGTACTTTAAGACTTTCTTAACAACTTTGTCTTGTGTCAAATGTCAATCCTTGTCTTCCTGCCTCCTCTTGAATTGTCACCAACTTTTCTGAAATTACAATATGCGCAAAGAGAACATAAAAATAAAGGAATGATTTAGAGAGAGATCCACTGATAATACATCTAATCTCTAATAGTAAACAAGCTAATGCTCATAGGGGTGAGCATTCGGTTTATTCGGTTTAAAACCGAACCGAATAAGCAAAACCGAATTCGACCGAAACCGAATAAGCAAAACCGAAACCGAACCGAATTGGTCAATAACCGAACCGAACCGAACTGAATTAAATCGGTTCGGTTTTCGGTTTATTCGGTTTATTCGGTTTTTTTTGGTTTTTTTTTGTGTTTTTTTGTTAATATATATAATAACTAAATATACCTAGATATATTTATTATATACATATAGTATATATCTCTATATATATATATATATACCTATAGTATATATCTATATATATTTAGTATATACCTATAATTAATACCTATATATATATATATATATATATATATATATATATATATATATATATAAACTAAAATTTCTTATTCGGTTTTCGGTTTTAAACCGAAACCGAAACCCAAAACCGAAACCGAAACCGAATAAGAAATTTTAGTATTTTCAAAACCGAAACCGAACCGATTTTTTTCAAAACCGAACCGAATCTCTTATTCGGTTCGGTTCGGTTCGATTTTCGGTTCAAAACCGAATAATGCTCACCCCTAAATGCTCATATCCTTCCAACATGATAATTCAAATATAAGGTGAAAAAAAAAATTCAGAGACCATATAGAGTACACTGAAACAAATGCACTCAAACTGAAACAAATGCACTCAAAACAGTTTAATACCAATTAATTTTTTTAAGGAATTGAATTTTTGAACTCCAATCCTTTTCCAATCCTTCTATAGTTTGTCATTTGTGTGTACATGTAGTAGAATGTAGCAAGCAAATATTTGACATTCGCGATGACATGTTACATCTAAAACCTAATTTTGCTCCCTTTTTCTACCTATAGGAAGCTAATTTTATGGCACAACTCACTCATCTTTTAGTCATGTTCATGGTCTCAGAGAGAAATCCAGAAAGACTTGAAGCAGTTTTAGCTGAATGTATAATTAGGCGAGGATAAGGAACATCCTATAAGTTCTGCACTTGGAAATTTTTTAGATTTCAGCCAGTCTTCAATTTTGTACGATCTCATTAACTAAGCATTTTAAGCATTTTCCCTGTTAGCTATTTGAATCAGTTTCCTGGATTTCAAAGAAGATTTCATAACATCCTTCCATTTGAAGAGTTATTGGGATTGTTGATATCCAAACCATGAAGCTACACCAATCTAGTATAGAACCTATCTAATTAATGCAGAACATGATGGTCTTAGCCCAGTTTTAGGTTAACAATTTGAAATGTCAACAATTTAGTTTTTTGTCAGATGGGATCTCATACCAGGAGGTTTCCCCTTTGGATGGGATGCCATACATCAACATTTTCCTCCTCAAAAGAATTTTATATCGTTACACCTCTTCTCAAACAAAATATAGATATCAAGAATGTATAACTAAGGAATAAACTTTTTAATAAAGTTACTCAATTGAAGCGGGAAAAAAAAGTGAAATAACATATTAATAATATACAAAGACATGAAGCTGCTAGTTGCCCAAATCTATTAGACTTGAGGTGAAATTTGTGAAGCAGTAAATGATAATCATCCAGCTATGAATCATGATTGTATAAAGGTTTCTAAAAGATTTCACAAATTTGCATTGCCAACATGCTAGTGTGTTCCAGGATGCATCCAGGATGCACTCACTAATCTTATCATGAAAACCAAAATGCTAAATATAAAGTATAAACTCAAGCAAAGATGTGCTACTTACTCACCAGCAGCTTCAATCTTTTGAGTAAAGGAAATGCCCCTGCACTAGGATATTGGGTCACATCCTAGGAAGCAAGATGTTCCGAGGTTGGTGTCGTGTCGTATCAGTGTCGGATACTTACCGGACCAGACATCACACGGACACTCCAAATAATACTAGAGCACACCAAAAATAGTGCTGTGCCCCTTCCGCGGTGATGTAGTGTTGTATCATATCTGTATCCTAAAACATAGGTCATATGAATCTAGAGCCCTAATACAATTGTGGTCGTCTTCATCTTATTTGTATGTACATAGATGCTAAATTGTTTGATTTAGTCTCAATAGGTATTTAAGAGTTAAAGTGCTGCTATGTTCCCGAGGAAGATCTTAAAATTTAATCAGATATTTGATTAGCATACTTGTCGCGCACCTAACATATAACATATTTTAGAAAGGGCAGTCCAGTATGACTTTCTTGAATAACTTTTAGGCTTAATTGCACTTTGATACCCTCAACTATTTTCGTTTTTCAACTTGATACCTGAACTGTAACACCCAGTTTTTCAGATGAGGGTATTTTTGAAATTTTGTAATTATAATTATTATTCATTGATATTTATTTCACATTATGATTTTTGGAAATTTTAATAATTTTTTTTAAACTATTTAAAACTGTTTTAAGTCATGACTTGTGATTTTGATGTGCTGCTAGTGAAGCCTGAGAGACTGCATGACCTAGAGCCTAACCACGTCATTAGGGCGATTTAATTGTTATTTTTAGTCTAGGGGTATTTTGGTCATTTTGACTTATTTGATTTATTTGGTCATTTGTTGAATTGGTGAATTTCTGGTTGACTTGACTTGTTGAGACCTAGTGAGCTAGCCTAGAAGCTAACCCTAGCCATGGTGCCCCTAGTCTAACTTAGTTTAACCTACATTTAGTCATTAGAAACTAATTTTAGAATGAGGGGATTTGGTTTAGTGCATTTAAGTCATGGTTCATGGTTTCATGAAATGACTTATGGCTAAATGATTTATTTTGATCATGACTTGGCCCATGGCCCATAACTAGAAGCCCTAACCCTAACCAAACCCTAAATGACCAGCCATAGGGATTCCCACCCTATATAAATACTTATTCTCTAGGGCTTGCCTCCTTCTTTCATTCATTTCAACATTGGAGAAAGAAAGGTATTGTCCCTCTTCCAAAAATTTCCATAAATCCATTTTAATTCCTTTTTGATTCTAGTTTCTTGCATTAGAACCTAATACTCCCCTACTTTCTGATTTTGGGGTTTAATCCCAGCTTTGGACCAATTTGGAGCTTTTGGCATCAAGAGGAAGAATCCCCCATTTGAAGCTTTTCCAAGCTTTTTGCACACATAGGTAAAACCCTTTAAATTGATGTAAATTTCAGTTTTTTTTGCATGTAGGGCTAGATCTAGGAGTCCCCTAGGTGTTCCTGAAATTTGGATGATTTTCGTGTCCGTTTGGTGTCCGTATCGGACACGTGTCGTAGTGTGGTGTAGGTGTTTGTTGAAATGCCTCTAAGGATTTTAATTTTGATTTTTGCTAAACTAATTACATGATTTTGAAGCTCTTGATGTGTACATTAATATTGTTGAGGACTGAGTTGTTTTCTGTGCGTTTTTCGTGTCCAAAATGGACACGCAAGTCGTGCACGACACTGTGCACTGGGCCTGTGCTGTGCCCTGCTGCTCGACCTTGATTTCGAACACGACACGCAATGTTTTGACACCAATTTTTGTGGACACGTTCCCCTAGTGACTGACACGACACATGTAAAATTTCAGGGGATCTCGTTTTGTGTGCACGGAGAGAATCGACCCGCACTGGGTTTGCACACTCACACGCGCGTGCACAGACACGCTCGGATACGCGTCTCGTGCACGCGACACGATCCACGTGGACACTGTGCAAGCTGTGGGACACACTCTCCTAGTCCTGACGAACACTTAGACACGTGCACGAGGTGTCTAGTGTAGTGAGTCATGTCCACGAGTCGACTGCATCGCAGCACGATGCAGTCTGTGCACGCATGTGTCTGTGTGTGTTTCATGACTTGGACACGCCGTGTCCAGTCGTGGAGACACGTGGGGACTCGTGTGGACTCTGGACACGAGTACGACACTACCCTAAACTATTTTGTATGTATTTCATTGTATTTTCGAAATTGATATTGAGGATTCAAATTCTCTGATACATGTTCTGTTGTTCTGTTCTTACATAGTAATTAATTAAATGGTTAATTAAAGTATTTAGTGTTCAATTGTTAATATGTGACATATTTACATTCCTAGAGATGAGTTTGTGATTTGGGTTGAGTTTAGAGTTGATCAATGGGCTTCAGACACTCGAACAGGAATTCCTGAGAGTGGGGGTTCGAATTTCTGATACTCTCAGTATCAGGAGTTTTTGGAGATTTGAGCAGTGTTTAATATTCATGTTGATTGGTCTAGGGATAATTTGATTCGAATTTGGCATTTCCAATGGGTTTTTGGATTGTTTTGGGTGAATAAAACTGTCACAACCTGAACACTATGTCATGTGGACACAATCTCACACACATGAACTGTCAATTGGGGTGAGTTAGTTCTTTATTTTCCTGAGATTCAATCAGTCACACACACTTGCATTGCCTATGCACATATGTACACAAGTATGCACATCCACACACACATTCACTGTTTCTTTTTTCTGAATTCCTGATACATGTGTTCTTCCTCAAATGTACAATGATTCTATATTTTACTGAAATATTGGTTTGAGGTTTATGTTAGAAATTGGGTTTTATCACAATTTGGTTTCCTGAAATTGAATGTTACATAAAAACCTGAGATTTAGACCAGCACATGAAATCTGAGAATTGATATGGTATGGACACTCACCCTGAACCTATGCACTAGCACACACACACACACAGGATTCCTCTACATACCACCCACAGACTTTTCCTCACCACACACACACACACACACACACACACACATATATGCATTGATGATATTCCTTAAACTGTATGTTAGGGCCTGTGTTGTAAATGTCAGGTATTGGAATGTTGAGGGATATCCTAGTTGCATTGTTATATGTGAGTTGTGTGTTCAGTTGGGGTGTATAGGACTGGGAAAAAATGGGTTATATATATATACAGGTAAACTGAGGTTTAGATCATAAGTTGGCTTGTATATATGTAGAGTGTGTGTGAGTCTTATTATGTGTTGTGGGTTGTATTAGGGGCAGTAGAGATAGGAGCATATGCATTGGCAGTGGCAGCTGCTCTTGGGCAGGCAAGAGCCTTGCTTGGCCTTGCCATGCCTTGGCAGTAAGCAGCAGTAGGCAGAGCATTGCCTGCACATGCATTAGCAGTGCAGCTATGGCACTGCAGGCCTTAGCTTTTAGCATTTGCAACCTGCAGAGGCAGCAAACAGAGGCATGCTGTGCAGATTGTTTGGGGGTATCAGTCATTGACTGAGTTTGGGTTCAGTCCTAGGCTAAGGGCAAGGATTTTGTGTGAGGGAATTGGGAATTGGACTTACTTGCATTAAGGTATTATGTAGCAAGTGCATAGGATATTAAGGCAAGTGATAGTGTAGATATAGGTATGTTAGTGGTTTGTTAAGTCTTGGAGTGAATGTTGAAGTTGAGGGTGAGCTAGTTTAGCTTAGAAATCATATAGAGTCTAAGATGTGTGTGCCATTGGCCACAGGGTTGAGAGGGTGAGGAAATAGTGTGAGTTAGATTGATATGCCCTAGTATAGTTTTGTAGAGAAATCAATTGGGTCATGAGAGTTGGGGCTAGTGTCAAATATAGGTTTGAAGTTAGAGTTTAGATTAGTGTTGAGAGTGAAGAGTATGGGTGTTTAGAGGGAGAGTTTCATTTAGGGGTATATATGTTATGGTGTCCAGTCTCATATAAGTTAGCCTATCCATATGCTTGATTAGCCTTGTATATATTTAGTCCTTGTATACATAGATGATACTTAGGATATGGTAAGTACCCTATATAGGTTGTGTAGTGTAAATTAGTTTGGGATATATATATATATATATATATATATATATATATATATATATATGATATGGGTAATGTGTTATATCCTTAATTGGGTGATGTGGTAGAGATGATTAGATAGTTAACCTATAACCAATATTGGACAGTTGACCAAGTTTGACTTGGGCCTAGTTTGACCTAGACAGTTGACTAGGGTTGACTTAGAGTTGACTTTGACCTAGAAATCATGTAGATTGCATCATAGACTCCATTTATCTTATTTTAAACATATTATAACCTGTACTGCTCTATTTAGGACATTGTGACTCTGGTGCCGACATCTGACATTACACTACTCTTTTCAGAGTATCAGGCGAGTACATTCTCTGATAGTTCTCTCATTTATTTGTCAATTACTGTACTTCAGTTCTAGTTAGCTGTATGTGATTCTCTGTTACAAACACGTATTTTTATATCTGAATCCATGTATACGACACACATACTTACTCGTCTTACCTCTATTATTCGAATCACCATACGAATCACTATTCGAATCACCCTATTCGTATCTTCATATGTTGGTTGGACTTTTATTCGATTGATGTGTCGGACTTTGGATTCATTTGTATTAGATGGGCGGGAAAATACTTGATTAGACATGTGAACATTCCCACTATTCGAACCACCCCCTGTGAATATATTCGAACGATAGCCATTCCACACCCGGCCAGGTGTGTAATGTGCCGGATTTACCCTCAGCCGTTTACATGTCTAACTAAGTATTTTAAAACACACTTGGAGAATTTATTCGAATCATTATTAGAACATCATGTGAATCATCATTCGTATCACCTTATTCGATTCACCTTATTAGCATAATGATTAGAATTACATTCGACTCATCTTATATTAGATTCACATTGGGATTACACTCGACTCATATTGTACCATCTGAACTCATTATGTTATTCTAGTTCAGCTAGATCTTATTTTATAGTCTTCTTTGCTATGTTTCTCTTCTTGTTTAGTTACCTTACTTTTCTTGTACCTTAACTGCTCTCTACATCATTACTCGTACAAACTGCCATATTCATCAATACAACTGCCTATAACTGCTTTATAGTTCTCTGTCATTTACTTGGGTTTTCTAGATGAGATTGTGCTCGTTCCTGTCCTGACTGGACCTGTTGAAAATTTTACAGATGATTGCCCTGAGGATACATGTCCTACATTTTACTGAGGAGATGGCTTAGCTACCTATGGCCCCGACACTCAGGAGTGATCGGGAGTTTAGTTAGTCTGTCTTGTTTTAGTTTTTTTTCTGTTTAGATCTGGAGTTGTATATAGAGTTTTGAGACTTGAGATGTATTGAGATTTTGAGTTTGTTGTTATTATATTAGTAGTTTTGTTGTCTTCAATTTCTTAGTGATATTTCTGTGTTATCTTATCGTGCTTAGGCTGTGATTGAGTCACACCATATCTTATACTTGTCCTCCGTTCGAAGTTGATCTTGATGAGTACATTATATACTGCATGAGTTGATGGTTAGTTAGAGACTTAGAACAGCGTTCTACCGCCGACACTGCGACGTAGGCTGGGCGTTGTTACGTACTCGTACCCTCACAGTGGGTGCGGGTCGTGACACGTTTTTAGTGGTGGCCCATGCAGGTCGAGAGTCACATTAGTGCGATATCGCGGTAGTACGGCGACTTAGTTGTACTGCTGCGAGCCTGCGATAGGACTGAGAGATAGGCTTTACCGGAGAGGCACTCAATCACAGTTAGAAAAATTCTGCTTTGAATCATGCCATCTACATATCGTACTGATTTGCCTTCTTTGAAATAACTGTCCTCCTTTGATATATCGATTCCTGCTCAGTATTGACTTCCTTGTTCGATCTGTCTTCAGGATGGTGGAGACACGATCACATCGCTCGGGTGCAGCAGTCGTTGTAGAGGGGACTGCCACCTCTCAGCCAGATCAGCAGGGTCAGGTGGATGCAGCTCCTGCTACCTCTGCCCATCTTGAGACTTCAGCAGCAGCAGCAAGGGGTATGCCTTCACCAGCTCGGGGGCAGGACCCAGTCATCCCGGAGATGGAGTTCCAGCAGCCGCCGCCTACAGGACACGTGGATGCGGCACAGATGTTCGCCTACTTCCAGCAGTTTATGGACCGGCAGCAGGCCCGACAGGACCGAGGCATGGAGTTAGCCCTTGCGACGGTCGCAGCACGACCAGTGATCCAGCAGCCGAGGACACCGGGGATCGAGCAGTTTCAGAAGATGAGCCCCAGAGACTTTCTGGGGACAGAGGGGATCCTATATGCCGATGAGTGGATCGAGCATATAGAGGAGATCTTTCGCCTGGCCAGGATACCAGCAGATCTTCAGATCGAGGCCGCAGCTAGCCGGATGCGAGATCTTGCTCGCACCTGGTATCAGTCAGACCCCAGGGTGGGAGTAGCTGGACAGTCCTGGGAGGAGTTCAAGGGCTTCTTCAAGAAGAAGTTCTTTCCAGATTCAGCGCTTCGAGCCTTGGAGTCACAGTTCGAGAGCTTGGTTCAGGAGAGCCTGTCAGTGGAGGAGTACGCTGGGGAGTTCGGCCGCCTCGGCCGATTTGTAGAGGGTTTGAGCGAGACGGCGAAGGCCCAGAGGTTCCGAAAGGGTCTGGTCAAGGAAGTCAAGTCCTTGACCAAGGGCAACAGGAATGCCACTTTTGAGGAGATTTTGACGGGAGCCTTATTGGCTGAGGATGATCTTGAGCTTAGGCTCAAGAGGGGGCGAGACCCAGTTGGGGGCAGCAGCAGCGGAGGCCAGGCCAAGAGGCCTCATGTGCAGATTCAGCAGATGCAGGCACCGGTAAGAGTACAGCAGGCACAGCATCAACCTAGAGGGCAGGACCACAAGGAGCAGCCTTGTGCTTACTGCAAGAGGGCAGGACACGTTTGGGAGACTTGTTATAGGAGGCGGAAGGTTTGTCTGTTCTGTGGATCCGCTGCTCATCAGGTCAGAGATTGCCCTACTACACCCGTATATGACGGAGCACCGGGTCAGAGAGAGGGAGCTAGGCCACCTGTAGCTCAGCACCAGAGGGATGGAGCTTTTGCGATGGCAGTCGAGGAGACCGACGCTGCAGGTGATGGGTTAGAAGGTTCGTCTTCCTGTTCTTCTTCTTCACTTTCATGTGTGATTTCCCTTAGTACCTGCCAGGATATTTCTTGTGATTGCTAGATAGTGTAGCTACCCTGCTCGAGACTGTGGAATCATGACCAGTAGGATTGTATTGCTTCGACCTTGATTGATTGGGGGTTTGACCTAGGAAGGGTGCGATCATCTTAATTTCGAGGACGAAATTTTTATAAGGTGGGTAGGATTGTAACACCCAGTTTTTCAGATGAGGGTATTTTTGAAATTTTGTAATTATAATTATTATTCATTGATATTTATTTCACATTATGATTTTTGAAAATTTTTAATAATTTTTTTTAATCTATTTAAAACTGTTTTAAGTCATGACTTGTGATTTTGATGTGCTGCTAGTGAAGCCTGAGAGACTGCATGACCTAGAGCCTAACCACGTCATTAGGACGATTTAATTGTTATTTTTAGTCTAGAGGTATTTTGGTCATTTTGACTTATTTGATTTATTTGGTCATTTGTTGAATTGGTGAATTTCTGGTTGACTTGACTTGTTGAGACCTAGTGAGCTAGCCTAGAAGCTAACCCTAGCCATGGTGCCCCTAGTCTAACTTAGGTTAACCTACATTTAGTCATTAGAAACTAATTTTAGAATGAGGGGATTTGGTTTAGTGCATTTAAGTCGTGGTTCATGGTTTCATGAAATGACTTATGGCTAAATGATTTATTTTAATCATGACTTGGCCCATGGCCCATAACTAGAAGCCCTAACCCTAACCAGACCCTAAATGACCAGCCATAGGGATTCCCACCCTATATAAACACTTATTCTCTAGGGCTTGCCTCCTTCTTTCATTCATTTCAACATTGGAGAAAGAAAGGTATTGTCCCTCTTCCAAAAATCCCCATAAATCCATTTTAATTCCTTTTTGATTCTAGTTTCTTGCATTAGAACCTAATACTCCCCTACTTTCTGATTTTGGGGTTTAATCCCAGCTTTGGACCAATTTGGAGCTTTTGGCATCAAGAGGAAGAATCCCCCATTTGAAGCTTTTCCAAGCTTTTTGCACACATAGGTAAAACCCTTTAAATTGATGTAAATTTCAGTTTTCTTTGCATGTAGGGCTAGATCTAGGAGTCCCCTAGGTGTCCCTGAAATTTGGGTGATTTTCGTGTCCGTTTGGTGTCCGTATCGGACACGTGTCGTAGTGTGGTGTAGGTGTTTGTTGAAATGCCTCTAAGGATTTTAATTTTGATTATTGCTAAACTAATTACATGATTTTGAAGCTCTTGATGTGTACATTAATATTGTTGAGGACTGAGTTGTTTTCTGTGCGTTTTTCGTGTCCAAAATGGACACGCAAGTCGTGCACGACACTGTGCACTGGGCCTGTGCTGTGCCCTGCTGCTCGACCTTGATTTCGGACACGACACGCAATGTTTTGACACCAATTTTTGTGGACACGTTCCCCTAGTGACTGACACGACACATGTAAAATTTCAGGGGATCTCGTTTTGTGTGCACGGAGAGAATCGACCCGCACTGGGTTTGCACACTCACACGCGCGTGCACAGACACGCTCGGATACGCATCTCGTGCACGAGACACGATCCACGTGGACACTGTGCAGGCTGTGGGACACACTCTCCTAGTCCTGACGAACACTTAGACACGTGCACGAGGTGTCTAGTGTAGTGAGTCGTGTCCACGAGTCGACTGCATCGCAGCACGATGCAGTCTGTGCACGCATGTGTCTGTGTGTGTTTCATGACTTGGACACGCCGTGTCCAGTCGTGGAGACACGTGGGGACTCGTGTGGACTCTGGACACGAGTACGACACTACCCTAAACTATTTTGTATGTATTTCATTGTATTTTCGAAATTGATATTGAGGATTCAAATTCTCTGATACATGTTCTGTTGTTCTGTTCTTACATAGTAATTAATTAAATGGTTAATTAAAGTATTTAGTGTTCAATTGTTAATTTGTGACATATTTACATTCCTAGAGATGAGTTTGTAATTTGGGTTGAGTTTAGAGTTGATCAATGGGCTTCAGACACTCGAACAGGAATTCCTGAGAGTGGGGGTTCGAATTTCTGATACTCTCAGTATCAGGAGTTTTTGGAGATTTGAGCAGTGTTTAATATTCATGTTGATTGGTCTAGGGATAATTTGATTCGAATTTGGCATTTCCAATGGGTTTTTGGATTGTTTTGGGTGAATAAAACTGTCACAACCTGAACACTATGTCATGTGGACACAATCTCACACACATGAACTGTCAATTGGGGTGAGTTAGTTCTTTATTTTCCTGAGATTCAATCAGTCACACACACTTGCATTGCCTATGCACATATGTACACAAAGTATGCACATCCACACACACATTCACTGTTTCTTTTTTCTGAATTCCTGATACATGTGTTCTTCCTCAAATGTACAATGATTCTATATTTTACTGAAATATTGGTTTGAGGTTTATGTTAGAAATTGGGTTTTATCACAATTTGGTTTCCTGAAATTGAATGTTACATAAAAACCTGAGATTTAGACCAGCACATGAAATCTGAGAATTGATATGGTATGGACACTCACCCTGAACCTATGCACTAGCACACACACACAGGATTCCTCTACATACCACCCACAGACTTTTCCTCACCACACACACACACACACACACACACACACATATATGCATTGATGATATTCCTTAAACTGTATGTTAGGGCCTGTGTTGTAAATGTCAGGTATTGGAATGTTGAGGGATATCCTAGTTGCATTGTTATATGTGAGTTGTGTGTTCAGTTGGGGTGTATAGGACTGGGAAAAAATGGGTTATATATATACAGGTAAACTGAGGTTTAGATCATAAGTTGGCTTGTATATATGTAGAGTGTGTGTGAGTCTTATTATGTGTTGTGGGTTGTATTAGGGGCAGTAGAGATAGGAGCATATGCATTGGCAGTGGCAGCTGCTCTTGGGCAGGCAAGAGCCTTGCGTGGCCTTGCCATGCCTTGGCAGTAAGCAGCAGTAGGCAGAGCATTGCCTGCACATGCATTAGCAGTGCAGCTATGGCACTGCAGGCCTTAGCTTTTAGCATTTGCAGCCTGCAGAGGCAGCAAACAGAGGCATGCTGTGCAGATTGTTTGGGGTATCAGTCATTGACTGAGTTTGGGTTCAGTCCTAGGCTAAGGGCAAGGATTTTGTGTGAGGGAATTGGGAATTGGACTTACTTGCATTAAGGTATTATGTAGCAAGTGCATAGGATATTAAGGCAAGTGATAGTGTAGATATAGGTATGTTAGTGGTTTGTTAAGTCTTGGAGTGAATGTTGAAGTTGAGGGTGAGCTAGTTTAGCTTAGAAATCATATAGAGTCTAAGATGTGTGTGCCATTGGCCACAGGGTTGAGAGGGTGAGGAAATAGTGTGAGTTAGATTGATATGCCCTAGTATAGTTTTGTAGAGAAATCAATTGGGTCATGAGAGTTGGGGCTAGTGTCAAATATAGGTTTGAAGTTAGAGTTTAGATTAGTGTTGAGAGTGAAGAGTATGGGTGTTTAGAGGGAGAGTTTCATTTAGGGGTATATATGTTATGGTGTCCAGTCTCATATAAGTTAGCCTATCCATATGCTTGATTAGCCTTGTATATATTTAGTCCTTGTATACATAGATGATACTTAGGATATGGTAAGTACCCTATATAGGTTGTGTAGTGTAAATTAGTTTGGGATATATATATATATATATATATATATATATATATGTATATGATATGGGTAATGTGTTATATCCTTAATTGGGTGATGTGGTAGAGCTGATTAGATAGTTAACCTATAACCAATATTGGACAGTTGACCAAGTTTGACTTGGGCCTAGTTTGACCTAGACAGTTGACTAGGGTTGACTTAGAGTTGACTTTGACCTAGAAATCATGTAGATTGCATCATAGACTCCATTTATCTTATTTTAAACATATTATAACCTGTACTGCTCTATTTAGGACATTGTGACTCTGGTGCAGACATCTGACATTACACTACTCTTTTCAGAGTATCAGGCGAGTACATTCTCTGATAGTTTTCTCATTTATTTGTCAATTACTGTACTTCAGTTCTAGTTAGTTGTATGTGATTCTCTGTTACAAACACGTATTTTTATATCTGAATCCATGTATACGACACACATACTTACTCGTCTTACCTCTATTATTCGAATCACCATACGAATCACTATTCGAATCACCCTATTCGTATCTTCATATGTTGGTTGGACTTTTATTCGATTGATGTGTCGGACTTTGGATTCATTTGTATTAGATGGGCGGGAAAATACTTGATTAGACATGTGAACATTCCCACTATTCGAACCACCCCCTGTGAATATATTCGAACGATAGCCATTCCACACCCGGCCAGGTGTGTAATGTGCCGGATTTACCCTCAGCCGTTTACATGTCTAACTAAGTATTTTAAAACACACTTGGAGAATTTATTCGAATCATTATTAGAACATCATGTGAATCACCATTCGTATCACCTTATTCGATTCACCTTATTAGAATAATGATTAGAATTACATTCGACTCATCTTATATTAGATTCACATTGGGATTACACTCGACTCATATTGTACCATCTGAACTCATTATGTTATTCTAGTTCAGCTAGATCTTATTTTATAGTCTTCTTTGCTATGTTTCTCTTCTTGTTTAGTTACCTTACTTTTCTTGTACCTTAACTGCTCTCTACATCATTACTCGTACAAACTGCCATATTCATCAATACAACTGCCTATAACTGCTTTATAGTTCTCTGTCATTTACTTGGGTTTTCTAGATGAGATTGTGCTCGTTCCTGTCCTGACTGGACCTGTTGAAAATTTTACAGATGATTGCCCTGAGGATACATGCCCTACATTTTACTGAGGAGATGGCTTAGCTACCTATGGCCCCGACACTCAGGAGTGATCGGGAGTTTAGTTAGTCTGTCTTGTTTTAGTTTTTTTTCTGTTTAGATCTGGAGTTGTATATAGAGTTTTGAGACTTGAGATGTATTGAGATTTTGAGTTTGTTGTTATTATATTAGTAGTTTTGTTGTCTTCAATTTCTTAGTGATATTTCTGTGTTATCTTATCGTGCTTAGGCTGTGATTGAGTCACACCATATCTTATACTTGTCCTCCGTTCGAAGTTGATCTTGATGAGTACATTATATACTGCATGAGTTGATGGTTAGTTAGAGACTTAGAACAGCGTTCTACCGCCGACACTGCGACGTAGGCTGGGCGTTGTTACGTACTCGTACCCTCACAGTGGGTGCGGGTCGTGACATGAACCTCCACCGTGCCCCCTCCTCGTGCACCGCCGGAGGGGGGGAGCATCACCGGAGAGGGAGAGGGGGGGGTGCATAGGGAGAGGGAGAGGGAGCCCAGGGTAGTTTCAGGATTTTTTTTGTTTTAGGTATTAAGTTGAAAAACTAAAATAGTTGAGGGTATTGAGTTGTTGAGTAAAAAAGTTTAGGGTATTAGGTTGAAAAACTGAAATGGTTGAGGGTATCAAAGTGCAATTAAGCCTAACTTTTATCGTTATATATCTGAAGGTGATTGGCAAAATTAGATGGTGCTGATTCTTGATTTGGGGATTTTTCTGGTGATGAGATTTACAATAAATTGGACAGAAGGTTTCATTGGGGGCCAATTGACATAAAAGTGGAACTGATTGATTGTGCAGTATTTGTTTTTAAGACAAGGATCGGTTTGTCTGATCTTTCTAAGAATCACTTAAAGAGGGTCTTAGCAAGATGGCTGTCATTATGGTTCACTGAGGAAGTCATATAATGATAATTAGGTTCCTCTTTTGCTTAATCAAAAGTTAATCTGGACTTGTGTCTTTTATGACTAATTGATTACTAGCTGAGTTTGTTATCTTTATCGTGTCTTTTGGCCATGGGCAAGGTTGAGAAAATTGGTGCCCATCTAGTTCAACAGCTTTGGTAGCTGTGGTGGTTTTTGTATTGATTCATGCATACATGAAACCTATTTTCTTTTGGTAGGACTATTGTGGTGGAAGATCTAACAGCAAGCAATTAAATATCACCGACTGTTGGCTATTCATTTGAATTCTATAGATGGATTTCATGATATTGGATCTGAGATCTAAACGACTATTCATGAGGAGGAAGAATTCAAGAACAAACGGTGTAAAATGGAAAAAAAAAAAATCATCCATAGATTCCTCCATCGAGACCAAACTCTTAAACTGTGATACAGTTTAGGGATAAAAGGAGTGGACTTTAGGATATGTATTTAGGTTGAGGTTAAGGAATGGGGAGCTCGAAATGAACTACTAGGCAATGTCATTTTTTCTATAATCTATGAGCCTGGCAAATGCATTGGCTGCTCCTAAATGCTTCAAGGGAAGAGTGATAGGGTGATGGCTTGTTGGTTATATGGGGGCGCATATGGAGACTTCTACTGGTAGGTTATTTGGGGATCCTTAGGGTTGTGATTGGATTTGGACAAATCTTGGTGGAGTTATTCGGTTATGAAGTTGGTTAGGTACATCTAATGTGAAATATGTTTCTGTTGTCAAATCTTCTGTGAACTCTGTTTAATTAGATGAAGTTATTTTGCTTCCTACTTGTTTGTACTTCATGTTTCTTTCGTGTTAAGTGATTGCTGAAAATATTAGCTTTGGCGCAATCTATTTCCACATAAGAAGTTCTCTATGTGTGTAAAAACTCTCCTCATATCAAATGTTTATTTTCATTTGGCTTAGAGTTGGAGTCGTGAACTATCTGAAAACCTATTAAAGCAAGTTCATTATAAGTACTTAAACAAAGAATGTCGCACCCATTAAGCCAGAAACATAAGGATGGAAAAACTTGTTGATCCAGGTTTATGTTATCCTAAAATGCTAAAAGTAAACACCTTGTAACATTTTTGACAAAAAAGCCTCGTGTTGCTCTCTTACTGAAACCCCTAAGCTTATTCCTTATGTTAAAACTTGAAACACTCCTTAGATTCAGCTAGTGTCTGCCCAAAACTCTGCTCATTTAAATTAAAACTGGCATTTGTGAATAAACTAGACTTCTTAAGAAGTTATAACTAAGTTGTTCAGAAATGAGAATGATGAGCAAAATCAAGTGATGAACAATTAGGAAATTGGATAACATGCAAACCTTTGGAGAAGGTGCAAAGGGCACCCAAGAAGTGGATCAATTCCTACAAAGCAAGGAAGAAACAAATCATCCATCTTGATAGCACATGGAAAGTAATAAAAAGGAATAAATAAAAAATAAGCAGTGGACTATTGTTCTAATATCTATAACCAGCAAGATCACATATCAGTTCCCTCTAAAAGTACCTAAAAGGAGAGTTACAAAACATGCTAATCAGCAACTACTGAAACACACATAGAGCAGATCATCAAGTCATCTGGTGAAAGGAGGGCACTGAACCAGATGTCTATTCAACCTGAGGTTAAAAATGACACAATACGACCCATTAGAGATTTTTTTTTCAAGGTAAACTACTCAGAACTAAACCACATTTTTAGAGCATTGATTCCTAAGAGTGAAGGAGCTAGCTAGCTCTGTACATGAATTCACGCCCAGTTCTTGTTACAATTTCATGTATAAACTCCTTACTAAAATTATGTGTAGAAGACTTGAGGAGATCTTTCAGGAACTGCATCACATAATCAAACCGCATTTATCAAGGGAAGACAGATTGGTGATAATATTATGCTTGCACATGAATTAATCAGGGGCTTTGACAACCCTGGAACAGAAAGAAGTTGCTAACCTATGTTAGGAGAACAGAATTCATAAGACCAGTTATCACCAATATTAGTGTCTACTCACAACATGCTTTTAAGGTGTCTAAGTACACTATAAACACTAGCCATAGATATGTGTTAAATTGCTATGAATTCCTCATTTCATGCTATAAGTCAGGATGAATTATCCAAGCATAGGTGGAAGAAAGTCAGGCCTATAAAAGATGGTATCCCTGAATATGAATAAAATCTTACTCAAAGACACAGTTAAATCCTACCTTCAAGAAGCAATCATGCTATTCTTATAGGCAATTTCTTCAAACCTTCCTGAAAATAAGCTTTGTCCTTATATGCAATTTCAGTTCTGATATCTTCTATGCGTGCAGTACCACATTTAAAATGATAAATAAAAAATATTTTACCAGTATGAGCGATCACATGTGCATCTTATCGTCCTTACCGATTTCTCTCAAACTTGTTGTAGTCTTAGGTGTGACATGATGCGGAAGTTTACTCACCCCACCCCAACCCACTCCATAAGCTATAGATTTCCCCAATTGGTGTGTCCGCCTTTTCCGTCCAAACGATTGACATAGGCCCCTACCCTTTTGCTAAAGCAAGCCCACGCGAGAGGCGACGTTTGCGTTTAGAAGCTCTATTGGATCCTAAGACAATGAAAAGCATATTATTATCTTCTTATAATTTCAAGGTTTAGAATGAATATAAATATAATATGAATATTAAAAAAGAACCAGAAATAAATAAGACATATGTAAACTGATGGTCCTATACATGGTAAACTTATAAAGTTACACAATAACTGCACATCAAAAAGTTCACCAGCTTAAGCTTTTAAATTGGCTACCGGACTCTTTTAATTTGGTAGCAGAAAACCATGTTGGAGGGATGAACTTCTAAGTTCTGAGTCAACAAGCTAACCAAATCAACCAGAGCATCCTCATATAAATATAACTGAAAACAATCATAATGTTTTAACTCAAAGAAAATATGTAACGTCCAAAACTCACAAAACATGCATGGCATCTATGGACAAACATGATAACTGCCCCAATCAAATAAGGCTATATTTAGCCATGCACCAAACTTCCTTAAATCTTTCTTTCCACAATGATCCCTGCCACAACTTTGGCTCATATCACAAGGCCTACTAGTATTTGGGAAGGATCAAAAGTTGCACAATAGCAAAAGTTATTTCTACCAAGCAAACAAGACTGAACTGTGAACATGTAGCAATAGATCAATAGATTAAGCTGCCAAGAAAAGGATAATTGCATATTGCAAGATGTGCAAGGCACTTGCAATCATAACAACATTTAACACTGATGTCACTGCGTTATAAGAATAGCATTTAAATGCCACAAGAACTCAAACTAGAAAACAGAAAAAAATTTAGTATCAACAACTTGGTTCGATAAAATCCAACAGGGAAAACCAACACTCAACCAAAATTAAAGATCCGGATCTACTTTAGTCAAACAAACTGAGAAATTGTGTCTACTTTTGTTGCAGATCCACATAGGTAACATTAACAGCTAGGCTTGGAAATCAATATTAACTACTATTGTTCAAAAACAAACTTATAAAGTTACAAGAGAACCAGATCAATACCTTACTATTTTGCTAGTGATTCAGAGAAGACAACAGAACACCAAGCTGCCATGTTTGCAACACAGAGTATCCTAACCATAACCAAATTAGGAACCTAATGTTGTTGTGTCTAAAATGTGTCGTGTCAAATCCGTGCTTGTGAACTGTTGTCCTATACTTAAAAGAAGAAAAACCTACAATTTTCTTGATTTTGCACAATTGCACATTTGTCCAATCAAATAGAAGTTGCAGACAAATTAATCCTGAGAAACAAACCCTAGATTAAACTAGAGGAGAAAACCCTAGATTAAACCAGAGGAGCACAGTTGTCTAATCAAATAGGATAGGTTTACTTGCACTTTAACATCTTCAACAAAATCAAATTAAACCAGAGGATAAAGCCCTAGATTTCTCATGATTTTATTAAGGGATATTTGGAGAAAGATGGGAGAAATTCGAACCTTAAGTGAAGAGGGAGTTGAGTAAGCAGATCTTGTCGTCGATTGGAGGGGCCAACGAGAAACCAGTAACTCTGGAGTTCAGTCGATCGGAGGGGCTGCGATCCTGGAGAGGCCGTCGACCCTGGAGAGCCGTCAATTAGAGGGGTCGCGACTCTGGAGAGACCGACGACTAACCATAGAGGCCATCGACTGACCAGAGAGGCAGAATGGGGAAAAAACTTTGATACAGAAGGGGGAATCAAAGTTTTGATACCCCTATGTATGACGGGTGGCACCCCTCCTTCTTCGTAAAATGTGGACCAACATGTCATACATAGGGGCTATCAAAACTTTGATACCTCCTTCTGTATCAAAGTTTTACTCGGCAGAATAGAGAGAGTCGAGTAGGGGTGAGCATCGGTATAATCGGTCGGTATTTTTCGGTAGTTTTTTAAAATCGGTATTTAAAAAATAAGTATTAATATCGTACTATTTAGAATTCATTTTTTCGGTTTTGGTTAAATCGGTATTCGGTCGATTTTGGTTCGATATCGATATTTTAACAATTAATATTTGATCGGCTTAATTGCACTTTGCTACCCTCAACTATTACCATTTTTCAACTTTGTACCCTAAACTATTTTTTGTAACAATTTGGTACCCAGATGTTATTTTGGACTAAAATGCCCCTACCCCTACCCCTAACCCTCCCCCCCTGCACGCTCCGGCCGTCCCCCCTGCTCACTCCGGCCGCCTCCCCCCCCCCCTGCTAGCTCCGCCCCCCACCCCTCCCCCCCCCCCCCCCCGCCCCCCCCCCCCCCCTGCTCACTCCGGCCGCCCGCCCGCCCCCGCCTCTCCCCTAGGCCGCGGCAGCACGGGAGGAGGGGGGCTGGGGAGGGAGGGCGGGGCGGGAGGCGGGGCAGGGGGGTGGCCGAAGGTAGCAGGGGGGAGGGGGGGTGGGGGGTGGGGCGGCCAGAGCTAGCAGGGGGGGTGGCCGGAGTGGGGAAGGGGGTGGAGGGAAGGAAGAGGGAAGGGCATTTTCGGAATTTTTGAAAAATTAGGTATCAAGTTGAAAAAAAATAATAGTTGAGGTACCAATTTGTTACGAAAAAAAGTTTATGGTATCAAGTTGAAAAGGCGGAATAGTTGAGGGTAGCAAAGTGCAATTAAGCATATTTGATCAATCAATACACTTAATATTGTAGAACCTCTTAACCTATAATTTTTTTTAAAACTTCTTTGGAAGCATTAAATTTTAAAGTCAAGTCTATACCAACCAAATAATTAATCAAATTATTAGAACAATATGTAACAAGTCGTAAACGTCTAAAATTGAGCTTAAAAGATCAAATGTGGTCACTAAATTTAATCTTTAGTATAAGTTTAAATAACCAAAATTTACTTCAAAAATCTATGAGAACACAAAAAATATAAGCTCAAAAGATCAAAAACTCAATTCTTAGTGTTCTTAATATAACTTCAAGTCCACTAAATTCTAATAAATTGATTAAAACAAAGATAAAAACTAAAATGAGTATATATATATATATATATATATATATATATAGAAAGCTTCATATGCGGTCCTCAGTTTGCGGGAACAGTACGGGATGCTTTCAACAACCTATTGCAAGAAACGTCTTTAATATTATTTGCACTTATATGGAGACAGACCGATTCGAGAAGCTTACAAAAGTCACCATGGTCTTGCTGCTGATGGGCGAGCAATACTTGGACTGACAAAAAACTGCATTGCCTACTAGAAGCCCATGGTTACCTACAACAAGGCCAAAAAAGCCGTCATCAAATAGTTTAAAGAGGTGCTGACGCCCAAGACCTTCCACCACGGTGCCTCCATCGTCTTTGCTCACTCATCCAATTGCTCTCTGACAGTAAGTACACAAATCTGTTCAACTTAATTTATTTATAGTCATCAAATTTAACTGAACTTCCTGGTATAATTAATGTATGCACGCTATATATTCCGAAATAGATCGGATTATTCAAGAACAACTCAATACATGATTCTGGGGGTGCAATATTAATAAAGAGTAGAGCTCTCTCGAAGGCGGTCTTGGAGTCTTTCACCGGCAAGAATGGTGCATCTCCTGCAGCTAAAAACAGTTTGGCAATGCACATCTCAGCACTTTTGTAAGACAGAATTACATTGCAATAAGTTATAAGTTCATAGTAATTTGTTTGTGATTCAAATAATGTCTGTAATAAAAAGGAAGAATGGAGCCTTCATGAATAAAGCCTTTTGTTTAATTTTGAAGCATGGTTTCGTCTTGACGAGTCAGCCCTTTGGTTTGATATTTTTCTTACATTTTGTTTGAATGTGATATGCAACTTCTACCAATGCATTACAAACATCCAAAACGAGTTTGATGCATGCATGGGAACATCCTGTTCAGCCTATCCTAAATTAACATGGTAGTGTTGATGCATCATGGACCCACACATTTGATTTCCACCTCTTTAAATACTGTTTTTAAAACATACATGGGACCTACATAGTTTGGAAGACGTTTGATACAGTAGGTTGATTTAGGCATCCCGTACTGTTCCCGTAAACTGAGGACCGCATATGAAGCTTTCTATATATATATATATATATATATATATATATATATATATATATATATATATATATATATATATTTATTTATTTATTTATTTATTTATTTTTGAAGCAATAGGTACTTGTGGCGAACTCGTCTCCACTGGGCTCGAACTTCCGACCACTTGGGACACATGCATCTCTCTTAACCACTAGGCTAGAGATCATTTGCATATATATATATATATATATATATATATATATATATATATATATATATATATGCATCTCTCTTAACCATTAGGCTAGAGGTCATTTGCATATATATATATATATATATATATATATATATGGGAGCGGATCGGGAGTCCCGCCTGCGGAGCCCCGCCGAAGCCCCCGCGATCCTTAGCCGTTGGATCGCGCGGGTGGGGGCGGGCCCCACGCGGGCCCTGCGCGATCCGATGGTGCAGGGGGGGGCGGGGCTTCGGCGGGGCTCCGCGGGCGGGTATCCCGATCCGTTTCCTATATATATATATATATATGTATATGCATCTCTCTTAACCACTAGGCTAGAGGTCATATATATATATATATATATATATATATATATATATATATATATATATATATATATATATATATATATATATATATATATATATGATCGGTTCGGTATTTTTAGTATGGTATTACACTCAAATTGTTACCACTACCACTCGACCATATTTTAGTCGGTTCGACAATTCGCTATCAGTACATAATTTCGGTTCGATTTTTCGGAATATTTTTAATCGGTATTCGGCCGATTTTTGGGTATCGGTCGGTATTTGCTCACCCCTAGAGTCGAGAGTGGTTTTATAACAAGAACCTACGTTCATAGTATTGGGGACGAAGAGAGGGGTTTTTACTGTACAATGAGGTCTCTTTTATTTACTAATGGGAAAATTTCCTTTACCTCCTAAATGAGCCGCCAAAAAAAGGGCGAAATATAACAGTTTTGAAATATTTAGCAATGACTTACTCCAATGCTATAGATAAAAACATATTAGCAACGATTTAATTCATTTCTAATCTTAAATGCATGAAATATAGATGCTTTAGCAATGACCACGACATTGCCTATTTATTTTCTAGTTTTTGGCAACGAAAATTAGCAAGGACTAAAAATTGTGTTGCCAAAATTTATGTTTAGCAACGACAACAATATGCGTTGTAGAAACCATTTATTAGTAACAAAAAATATCGCGTTGCTAAAAAATTCGTTGCCTTATGGGATGTTTATTGTAGTGATCGTGCCATATCGTTGATTTTCTTTGTTTTCCAACCTTTCAAAATGACACCCAGGACTAGAGCTCGCAACGCGGTAGCCAACAGTAACCACCAGCAACCTTCTACATCACAGGGAGCTTCTGTCACGACCCGCACCCAATATTGGGCATAAACCGTGTACACGCACAGCCTACGCCGCAGAGTCGGCGGTAGTACGCTGTAACAATATGATGAACAACCACGCTGTAAACCCCCTAAATTTCTACTGCGATTTAAAAAAAATATATTTTTCTATTTATTTTGTACTTCGTATCTGCACGTCGCATACGAGTTTGCATTGTCGTATTTGCGTAGCGTGCGAGAATTGCGTTTCGTAATTGCTCGACGAGTGCAAATATGTGCGAGCATACATATTTATTTTGAAAAACATTTTTCTATTTTTATAATTTTAAAATAATATATATATGATAATTATTTTAGCTATCGTACCAAAATTTCCAAGTTTATAATTTATTTATGAAAAGCCTTTCATTTATACAGTTATAGTAATAAATAATATTCTTATAAAATGGTATACTAGAAAAGTATATTTATGTAAATATTATCTGTGCATGCATATATATATTTCGTAAATTATTTATTAGTTATTTTAAATAATAATGTAAATTTCAAAATTATTATTATTAGTATTTTGGAAAATATATTTTGAAATTATTGTGGCAATTTAAATCTCGATAGATTTTATGGATTCATTTAAAATTTGAAATTTGATTTATCTTGTTTGATTTTTAAACTGAAAGATAGAATGTAATTATATTTACATTGATTTAGATTTGAATTTAAAATTTTTGAATGGATTTAAATTAATAATTAAATTATTTAATTGGGTTTAAATAAATCATAATCCTTATCCAACTGAAAATTTTCACCTCCTATATAAGGAGAGGTACTCCTCCAATTTCCACACTACAATCACATCGTGCACCGTGTCTGTGTCATTCGTTCTTATTCCATATTACACATACATTATTCTCGTGTCGGACACACCCCCGACACAATCAAAACCTAATCTATGATTCCGTCTCCTCGACACCACCACCAGTTCGACACCACCCGAATCCCCCTCGCCTCCGGCCGGTTGCACCACTCCTTCTCCAGGCCAGGTCCGGCCGATCGCCTCCCGCGCCTGACGAACGCCCAACACCGATGTGCCCCGCTCGCCCAGACAGAAGAGTCGACACCACCGTCAGCAACGCTGACCATCGCCGCTGAGCGCCCGATCCCTCGGCCCACCGGCATGTCCCGATCAGACTCGCCCAGTGTCCAACAGGTCTCGTTTCCCTCCCGGCGACCATGAACACCACCCCAACATCAACTTCCTCTTCAACCATGGCTCCCAACATCCGCAGCCACCCAACTTTGGCCACCGCCACCGTCATTACCACCGACATCACTACGTCATCATCGCCGCCACCCACAACCGCAACCATCGCAACCACCATCACAACCAGACACCAGAAAAGAAAAAAATTAAAAATACAAACCCTCACCTGTCTCCCGTCTCGCCGCTCCGGCGTCGACCACCGCGCCGAGCCGTACCCCGCATCTCGTCCATGCGTCCTCCTCGCCTCCGCAACTGGCCGAGCGTCGGCGTCCTCTACAGTTGGGCACCTCCGCCGAGCGCCCAGCCCCGGTGAGCCGCTCCGCCGAAGACCCTCACGGCCGCCGCCCTCCGCGTGGAGACTCGTCGACGTTGTCCCGATCGCTGCGCAGCCACGACGTAGATCCCGGCGACTTCGGTGGCCGTCTCCTCAGAAACTACCGCCTTCCGCCCCGTGCCGCCGACCCCACAGGTGAAAACCCCCTTCACGAATTCCCCCCCTCTCTCCACCATTTCCTTCTTCCTTTCTTTTTAAAAAGGAACAGCAGTAGCTGTTTAGTCATTTTAAAGGGTTGTTATTGTTATTATTATTATTATTATTATTATTATTATTATTATTATTATATATTACTGTTACTATTATTAATATTTTGGAAAAATAGTTACATATTATTTTATAGGATTATTATCATATTTTGGAGAATTATAAATATACTCATATTTACTAGATGTAGATTTTCAGATTATAAACTAACTTCTAGTATTTTTATTTATCTAATTAAATATAGTTTTTTTTCTATCTGTATATATAATTTCACAAACTTAGAAAATGTGCGGCATAAAATGTTTTGTGTATTTTTCAAGTATTTAATGTATATATACTTTTGAACTAATAAAAGGCAATTTCCAAAAATTATCATATTTTGTTTTCAAGTAATTTTATATATATATATATATATATATATATATATATATATATATATATATATATATATATATATATATATATATATCCTTAGTAATATAGTTTTGACCAAAAATGATTTTTTCGAGATTCTTGAATAATTTCATATGATGTTACCAAATTTATACAAGGATTTTCTAGTATTTACGAATGTTTATCAAGTATTTTTAGCTAATAAAAGCTAGTTTCAAACATTATAAGTAATTACTAAAATATTTTTACCTAAACTAATTTTTTCGCAATATTTAAGTATTCATCAAAATTATTATTTTACCAATGTATTTTTCAAGTAATATAAAATAATTTCAAAAATATTATATTATTCTACTTCTGCAAATTTCTTCTAATTATCCCCCCATTGATCATGACTAATCGCACATTCCTATTTCCTCGCGAAATTTGATCCTGTATGCACCAACCATGGCTATTGGACGCACTGGACTTGTCGGATCACCGCACCACACCAGGCGTAACACCAGGCAATATACCTTGTCATAATTTACTGTTTATAATTAGTCTACATTTTATTTATTGTATATCACTCTGTATTTATTTTCCAGTTCTTTTTGCTGTATCATTATTACAGTTTCTGACTTACTGCCTGCTCAGTGATATTAGCTGTACCTTGTTGTTTATCCTTTGATTGCATATGGACCTAGAGTTAAGGGACTACCACTAGTTTAGTACATTACATAAACTTTGACACTGATGTGCCACGAGATGTGTGAGTTGTGAGTAGCATATAGCATCCGGACTTGCGTGTTGGCTGATCACTGATGCGTCTAGGACGTGCTTTAGGTCTAACTGTCAATAGTTGTATGTTAGAAGACTTGACGGTTAGTAGTATTACATGGTCGTAGATGCGACATGATAGGTACATTGGGTGGGGAGAATATTTCCTTGTCGTATGGGCTTCGATTGCACTTCCCTTGTAACCCGAAAGCTCCGCTGGAGATACGGGTATGTTTAGCCTCTCCGGTTTGCCACTGTCGTTTTTGAACGTTATGCGCTTAGGTCACTGGTGCCCAAGTGAAGACTATACCAGATCCCATTTACAGCCAGGGCTCATACGACGAAAGGTTTGTTCTCAACTGCATGTTCACTTTAGTACGGTTAGGTTACCTTATTTATGTCTTGTCACTTTCTTTGTTTGTGGCATATTATATATTCAGTATTTATATGGCATATTTATTATATCTTGTTACGTCCCTCTGAGGACCTGGTTATCTCGCCAGATGTGTGCTCTTGTCTTTCGCAGGTGTTCTAGCTCTAGCCGTGATCATCGCTAAATTTCGAGGATGATTGCACTTGGATCGTCTTCGCTTCGCTCGCCAAAATCATTCTTTTATCATGTACTTCTTTTCATTGTTGGTAGTAGATTTGTCTCCGCCCAACTACATGTACCAATGACAATTCATAGATTATATGATATCTTTTATTCTTATATTTTGTGTGGATGAGATTAGTCATGGTTCTACTGCATTTTACAGGTTACGTATATTTACTATACGGCTGGCATGTCTACGTTCCTATTCCTACGTATTTTGGGACTGGGGCGTTATACACGCAATAAAAGATATATCACAAGGAAAATCAACAACTCCATATCTCAACTCAGCATCTAATAGATAAAATAATAGACTGTCTCACAAAGAAATGTATGAAGTTTAAAGTCAACAATAATCTCAACTACATGTCTCCAAGAGTCAACTCAAATATCCAATACAAAGTCCCAATGCTAACTAAAATAGCTAAGAAAGCGCAGCAGGATCAGATGCTGCGTACTCCTCCTGGTAGGCAAAGTGTAAGCCCCTGATTTTCAAATTTATTTTTAATTAGTGTTAATTAAATTTTAATGTCATTTATAGCCTTAAATAATTATTAGGAATTTTTAGGAATTTTTCTAGAATTTTTAAAAGATTTTAAATGAGTTTTAAAATACAAAAATATTGATTTGTAATTTATTTAAATGTTTTAATATCAATTTGCAATTATTAGAATTATTTTAATACTATTTTGTAATTATTAGAATTGTTAATATATTGGTTTGCAATTTTCCAATTGTTATGTGTAAATTTCTTTTGCACATAAACAGTGCGGGATGGATTATGCAAATATAATTTTGCACTTAGAAACTATAGGGACCTATTTGCAATTACCTAAACTACAGGAACCTAAACGCTAATCCTAAACCTACCCCCCCCCCCCCCCCGACCGACGACCGCCACGCCGACGGGCAGCCCCCGCCATTTCCGGCTGCCCGACCGACCTATCAATCGCCCTTTTCCCCTATAAAACACCGCCCTCTCTCCCCCAGTCAAAACCCTAGACGCACGCCACCATCACCTCCACTTTTTCCCCCACCAGAACCCTAGCTCCGGCTAGACCCGAGCGCCGCCCCTACGACGCACGCCACCACCTACCACCACCGTCACAAGGTTCGCCGCAGTGAGGCGAACACGTCGCCACCGGAGCGCCACCGCCCCGACGCCTACTCCGCCGGCCAGCACTCTCAAACCCCCCCTGACTAGCCGGACACGTACGTGTCAGTTTGTCTTCGTGTCTATTTGTGTGTCGATTTAGCATGGGTGACTCGTCAGGACACGGGTGATCCTTTGGTAAGCTTGGACACGTAAATCGATGCTCGTGCGTGTCGTGCATAGCACGGACACGCAGACTCTGTGTCCCAAACTGTCAGGACACAGAGCGATATTTCGTGTTACTGTTTTTAACAACTAAAACCTAAATAAAATAAACCCAACCCTATTCCTAACAAACGGGCCAACTGGCCCACTGGCCAGCGCGCAGTAACTAAAACCCCCACCGGCTCTGCTAGCCCGAGTTCGAGCCCCCCTTTCTGTTTCCTTTCTTTTTCTTTTTCTGTTTCTTTCCTTTTCTTTTTCTTTTTTTGTTTTGTATATATATTTATATATATATGTATATATATATATATATATATATATATATATTAGTATATATATATGTATATACTATATTTTGACAGTATTTTATATATATGTATATATATTTTATAGTTAGTAAAATTTTATATATATATGTATACATTTTCAGGTGTATATATATATATTATTATATATACACATTATTATTAAATGTTTTCTTAATATATATATATATATATACACTTTATAAATTAAGTATTTTTTTTATACATAGATATGTGTACTTTTTACATATGTATGTATATTTTCACTATGCATAATTTTGCCTTATTAAAATAATAATATTTATTTTGTACTATTACCAAATTATATTTTTATTGTATTTAAATTACTGCAACCATTTGGTGTCCAAGCCTAGCATGGGTATTTGGGCTCAAATGTGTTTTCACACATTCAAGACCTATACAAGTCATATTGGACTTGATTCATGGCCTTGGGTCCTGTATTTGAACTTTGGTTCAAATTATATACATGGACAAAATACGCAGATAATTAATTATTGTGTGCAATGCTGTTTTTGATTTTCTAAAAATACTTAAAGTATTGCTAAAATTATGGAAAAAATAGTTTTTAGATACTATGTTAAGTTAGCTAATTTAGTATAATTTTTGTAGTATTTAATTTACTGTTTTGCCACTAGTTTGGCATATGAAACCAAAACTCATTTTCTGTATACTTAGGAAAACTGATTTTTATAAAATATTTGTACTGGTTAATAAATTCCAAAAAAATTATAATAAATTTCTATGATTAACAAGGATCACCTTGGTACTTTACTTTAAGGAAAACTAGGCTTTTTGTCTACTTCAAAAATTGTTAGAACACAATGATCTTTTGATTTATTTATTGATTAATTACGACTTATAGCTTTTTGTGTTATTTGGAGTTTTAGTCGTGTTGAACCCCAGTCCCTCACTAGTATAAAGATCCTAGAAAGTTAGTTAACATAGTGTGTAACCCCACATTGGTCTCCTATGCCAAGTCATCATTTTGGCTAGGTGCCCAGTCACAAGTCGTGTCGCACCATTTAGTGTCCTAGTGTTTTTAACTTAGTGTAAAACTAATTATTATATTTTACTTCTACAGCGACGAGTTACTGGACATCCATAGCATTGTTATCGCAGCTTGTTTTATTTTGCTTTGCTAGAGGCAAGTACTTTCTACGAACTTTACATATTGTCACATAAATGAACTGCAAACCCTACATGTTAAATGCTGATCCTTGGGGATAGCAAGTTAGATCTCTACATGTTGTACTTCCAGTTACTACCATGCTTAGAACAGTCTTGATGTATCTCTCACATGATTAGAATATGGGTTATGGGGAAACTGATAGTAGTTTACGTGATCACGACCCCCCCTATAGTAGCGAGCTTGGTCGCATTTTATATGCATACCTTGCCGCAGGTAAATATCCCGCATTTTCTGTACGGATGTACACCTATGCTTGTCTACTTGTACGTATGTACATTTCATTATGTGCCACAGCACATTGTACATCTATTGACCGATCACGTACTTGCTACAGTTTTAAACATTACATATACATCTGTCTCTATGACATATGTGTCCTCGCCATGATAGACTATGTGATGCCATGCTTTCCAGTTATTCCTCACATATTCATTCTCATGTTCATTTTTATGTTTCATATGCTAGTTTGCTAGATTTAGTACTTGCTCCCGTCCTGACAGGATAACGTTGTAGGTGTCCTTACTGAGAGGAGTTACTCTGCGACTCATATTATGGGATTACTGCCGAGGACCCGGCTCTGCTTTACGAGGATGTTCCTGCAGGGAACCTCGCCTAGTTGTCTTTTGTTTACTTAGACTTTGAGAGTAGACATGTATTAGACTATATCATTTTGTAACTGGACATGTATCCAGTTTTACATTTCAGTTTACTTGTACTTGGATATTTACTATATACGACGACTTTTGTGTTTGGAGCATTTATGATTCTTTTTCACTTATAGAACTGTTAGCACATTTAGTCTTATCCTGTTGTCTTTAGAACAGCTTACTACGTTTCATCTCAACGTAGGCTGGACATGACTCGGCCTGGCCCAACAATTTGGGTAGCGGGTCGTGACATGTTTTTAGTGGTGGCCCATGCAGGTCCTGACTAAACTGTTTGGTTACGTTATTGTACCAAGCATGCCTGCAATTAGGAACTTAAGGTAATTAGACAACATTAGGAAAGACGCTTAGAACACTTAGAGGAATGCTAGGATTGCAACATAGAAAATACATCACATGTTTGCTATTATAATTAGATTTTCTTGCATATGATTGCTTACTTTAAACAAGTCCTTATAAGTCTTTTTATGTAATTTAGATGGTGCTTACTCGTTCGTCCCAGTATGTTACCCCCGAGAATGGGGCCCTTCATATCCAGTCAGCTGACCAGTTGACTGATACACCTCCACCTACCACATTCCTCCACTCCACAAATCCACAGACCCAGATACCACCTTCCACATCCCAGTCCCAGCAGGCCCCGATACTTCCACCACCCCCTATCACTATACCCACCCAGGCTTCCGTCACACTCGACGGGACCCAGCTGCTCACACTGATCCAGGGGTTCCTAACAACCCATCAGGAGCAGACTACCATACTCCGCCAGAGCATGGAGCGTTCTGAGGGACGTCCCGTAGTCCCACCATATGTAGAGCCGCGACAGAGAGCGGGGACGGTCAAGGACTTCATGGGTCTAAATCCCAAGGAGTTCTCAGGGACTGAGGGCATAGTAGTAGCTGATGACTGGCTAGATTCTGTAGAGAGGAAGCTTCTGGGAGTTAGGATGCCGGATGACCTTCAGGTCGAGGCAGCAGGATTTCTGCTGATAGACTTAGCCGGAGTCTGGTTCAGGAATGAGCCGTTGTTCGCGAGAGGTAGAGCCACCTGGGACCAGTTCAAGACCCAGTTCAAGAAGAAATTCTTCTCGACCACTGCTAGAGTAGCCATGGGGCTACGATTCCAGAACTATCCAGCAGGGGAACCGTTCTGTTGATGACTATGCGGGAGAGTTTAGTCGCCTGAGCCGTTTTGCTCCTAGTCTGGTTGCTGATCCAGAGGAGATGACCCGTAGGTTTTGCCATGGTCTAGTTCCAGACATTGGCATCCTTATAGTGGCGAACGGTACGGACTGACTATTACCAGAGCCTAGAGTTAGCCCGGAGCATCGAGGAGCGTCTTCTGTCATGCAAGAGGCCGGCTTCTGTACACCATGAGGGTCCGTCCAAGCGTCAGGCTTTCCAGCAGAGAGCGCCGACTGCCACCCCAGCAGACTTACCGTCCCCCTACACCACATCATCAGACCCCGCCAGTTCGAGCCTCGGGACCCCGACAGCAGCAGCAGAAGGGAGCCATATGTTCTTTCTACGGAAGACCAGGGCACGACATCTCCATCTGTAGGAAGAGGTTGAAGCAGTGCTTGATTTGTGGGTCTGCCAACCATCAGCTTCGGGACTGCCCAGCATCCAAGGGACCTAGAGGACCGCTTTCGACTCAGCAGCAGAGGTTTGGGCAGCATCTACAGCAGCAGAAGGGACCTCAGGGGAGGGTTTATAGTCTAGCCATTGAGCCGGAGCCGGAGCCGGAGCAGGTTTCGGAGCCGGATTACTTAGCTGACGTCATCACAGGTTATGTTTATTTGCATACTTTTCTAGCTGTATGTTTGTTTGATTCTGGTGCATCTCATAGCTTCATATCATTAGAGTTTATGCATAAACATCATCTAGTAGCTACACCTACTGCGGAGATTAGTAGAGTGATGACGGAAGGAGGACCAGTGCCTATTAGATCTATCTATAGATGTTCTATTTTTATAGCCGGGAGAGAGTTCAGAGGGCGATTCTTTGTGATGCCGCTCCCCGGTTATGATATCATATTGGGGATGGACTGGCTTAGCTATGCCCATGCATCTATAGATTGCTATGAGGGTAGTATTTTGTTCAGTCCCCCAGGCACAACACCATTCAGTGTCAGGAGGACAGGGCCGGAGATCAGCCTAGAGCCGAACTGTTGTGCGACAGTCGGGGACGCAACACCGCCACACCCTATCATTAGGGAGTTTATGGATATATTCTCAGAGGATCTTCCAGGACTTTCGCCTGACAGAGATGTGGAGTTTACTATAGATTTAGTGCCGGGTTCATCACCAGTATCCCGGGCTTGCTATAGAGTGAATCCCAAGGAGGCCATAGAGATGAAAGAGCAGATTGATGACCTGTTGAAAAAGGGTTTTATTCGATCCAGTGCTTCTCCATGGGGAGCGCCAGTGCTCTTTGTGCCTAAGAAGGATGGTACAGTCCGGTTGTGTATTGATTACCGGGCTTTGAATGCCATCACTATCAAGAACAAATATCCTCTGCCCAGGATAGATGATTTGTTCGACCAGTTGAGCGGGGCGAAGGTGTTTTCCAGGATAGACTTGAGATCCGGGTACCACCAGGTGAAGGTTAGGCCAGCAGACATCCAGAAGACGGCGTTCAACACGAAGTACGGGTAGTACAAGTTTCTGGTGATGCTATTTGGTCTCACAAATGTGCCAGCTGTCTTTATGAACTTGATGAATAAGACATTTCACCAGTACCTGGATAAGTTTGTCGTAGTGTTTATCGACGACATCCTGATATACTCGAAGACGCCAGAGGAGCATGCAGAGCACTTGCGGATAGTTTTGGGGATTCTGAGGCAGGAGAGATTGTTTGCCAAATTGCCGAAGTGCGAGTTCTTTTTAGACCGAGTGGAGTTTCTCGGCCATGTAGTCACTGGAGATGGAATCTCGGTGGATCCCAGGAAGATTGCTGCAGTTGAGACGTGGAAGGCTCCGACGTCAGTTTCAGAGATCAGGAGCTTTCTGGATTTAGCAGGCTATTATAGAAAGTTCGTCCAGGACTTTGCTAGGATAGCTGAACCCATGACGAAGCTGACGCGGAAGGACGCAGAGTACATTTGGTCAAGGACTGCCAGGCGGTATTTGAGGAGCTGAAGAGGAGGCTGACGACCGCTCCAGTTCTGACTTTACCTTCAGGTTCTGGAGGTTTCACCATTTTCAGCGATGCTTCTGGGAAGGGGCTAGGATGTGTCCTACAGCAGCATGGGAAAGTAATTGCTTATGCATCTAGGCAATTGCGAACTCATGAGAGGAATTATCCTACCCATGACCTAGAGTTAGCTGCGGTGATCTTTGTACTCAAGTTATGGAAACATTACTTATACGGAGAGCGTGTGGAAATCTTTACTGACCACAAAAGCTTGAAGTATGTGTTCACAGCAGAAAGAGCTGAACATGAGGCAAAGACGATAGGTTGGAGTTGATGAAGGACTTCGACATCGATTTACAGTATCACCCCGGGAAGGCAAATGTGGTGGCGGATGCGCTGAGCAGGCATCCGATGGCATGGTACCTGATGATTGATCGACATTTGCGGGAGGATCTGGAGAAGCTCGGTATCGAGCTAGTTCGGCCAGGATCAGTGATACAGATGATGGCACTTGACATTCAGTCAGGATTGATGGAGCAGATCCGGGAGGCACAGTCTACAGATGAGAGCCTTCGCAGACTTCGACCCCAGGCATTAGCTGGATTGCTGGATGACTTCACTATAGCAGAGGATGGATCCCTGAGGCATGGCAGCCGATTGTGCGTGCCGAAGGGAGAGCTAGTAGAGGCAGTCTTGCATGAGGCACACCGATCGAGTATTCTATTCACCCTGGTGCTAACAAGATGTACCGTGACTTGCGGGAACATCTTTGGTGGCACGGATGAAGAGGGATGTATCACGTTTCATCTCGAGATGCCTAGTTTGCCAGCAGGTCAAGGCGGAGCGCCAGAGGCCAGCTGGTTTGTTGCAGCCGTTACCCATTCCCGAGTGGAAGTGGGAACATATTACGATGGACTTCGTTTCAGGGCTTCCTCGTTCCCAAGGAGGGAAGGATGCCATCTGGGTCATTGTAGACAGGCTGACGAAGTGTGCGCACTTCATACCCTTCAAGGTGGGGCTTTCCACCGAGAAGTTGGCGGAGCTATACATGCAGCAGATAGTTCGCCTACACGGAGTGCCGGTGAGCATCGTGTCAGACAGAGACAGTAGATTCATATCCCACTACTGGAGGAGCTTGCAGGAGGAGTTGGGCAGTAGGCTCAAGTTCAGTACGGCGTACCACCCACAGACAGATGGACAGTCCGAGAGGACAATACAGACACTGGAGGATATGCTGAGGACTTGCGTGCTGGACTTCGGAGGATCATGGGAGAGCCATCTGCACTTGGTAGAGTTTTCATACAACAACAGCTACCAGGCCAGTATTGGTATGTCTCCTTTCGAGGCGCTATATGGACGACGATGCCGTACACCGCTCTTTTGGGATGATGTCGGAGACATAGTTATGCTTGGGCCAGAGATGATCACGGATGCAGCAGAGAAAGTCGGGATGATCAGAGACAGGCTCAGAGTAGCTCAGAACAGGCAGAAACACTGGGCTGATGCTAGTCGCAGGCCGATGGAGTTCGCAGACGGTGATATGGTGCTAGTGAAGATATCACCTACCAGAGGGACGATCCGGTTCGGACGAGGAGGGAAGCTGAGCCCCAGATACATCGGGCCATTCGAGGTGCTTGGCAGGATCGGAGAGGTAGCTTACAGGATTGCACTTCCACCCAACCTAGCAGGAGTTCACGACGTCTTTCACGTATCTCAGCTGAGGAGATATGTTCCGGACCCCAGTCATGTGCTAGATCATTCAGAGTTGGAGGTCGGACCGAGCCTTACAGTTTCTGAGCAGCCAGTGGAGATATTAGACCGGAGAGAGAAGAGGCTGAGGAACAAGGTTATACCCCTAGTGCGAGTAGCTTGGAGCCGTCACTCCCCAGGTGAATCTACTTGGGAGAGGGAGTCGGACATGAGGGAGAGATTCCCTTACTTGTTCGATCCAACCGCTGCGAGGGAACCACCCGTTCCCGCTTGATACCTTAGAGGTTAGTTTCGATCGTAGCCTTAGTCATTTCGTTGCATTACTTGCTATATTAGAATATTGTCGGGTCTTCAATCCTTGTAAATTTCGAGGACAAAATTTTTCAAGGAGGGAAGACTTGTAAGCCCCTGATTTTCAAATTCATTTTTAATTAGTGTTAATTAAATTTTAATGTCATTTATAGCCTTAAATAATTATTAGGAATTTTTAGGAATTTTTAGGAATTTTTCTAGAATTTTTAAAAGATTTTAAATGAGTTTTAAAATACAAAAATATTGATTTATAATTTATTTAAATGTTTTAATATAAATTTGCAATTATTAGAATTGTTTTAATACTGTTTTGTAATTATTAGAATTGTTAATATATTGGTTTGCAATTTTCTAATTGTTATATGCAAATTTCTTTTGCACATAAACAGTGCGGGATGGATTATGCAAATATAATTTTGCACTTAGAAACTATAGGGACCTATTTGCAATTACCTAAACTACAGGGACCTAAACGCTAATCCTAAACCTACCCCCCCCTGACCGACGACCGCCACGCCGACGGGCAGCCCCCGCCATTTCCGGCTGCCCGACCGACCTATCAACCGCCCTTTTCCCCTATAAAACACCGCCCTCTCTCCCCCAGTCAAAACCCTAGCCCTACACCCACCACGACCGACGCACGCCACCATCACCTCCACTTTTCCCCCCACAAGAACCCTAGCTCCGGCTAGACCCGAGCGCCGCCCCTACGACGCACGCCACCACCTACCACCACCGTCACAAGGTTCGCCGCAGTGAGGCGAACACGTCGCCACCGGAGCGCCACCGCCCCGACGCCTACTCCGCCGGCCAGCACTCTCAAACCCCCCCTGACTAGCCGGACACGTACGTGTCAGTTTGTCTTCGTGTCTATTTGTGTGTCGATTTAGCATGGGTGACTCGTCAGGACACGGGTGATCCTTTGGTAAGCTTGGACACGTAAATCGATGCTCGTACGTGTCGTGCATAGCACGGACACGCAGACTCTGTGTCCCAAACTGTCAGGACACAGAGCGATATTTCGTGTTACTGTTTTTAACAACTAAAACCTAAATAAAATAAACCCAACCCTATTCCTAACAAACGGGCCAACTGGCCCACTGGCCAGCGCGCAGTAACTAAAACCCCCCCGGCTCTGCTAGCCCGAGTTCGAGCCCCCCTTTCTGTTTCCTTTCTTTTTCTTTTTCAGTTTCTTTCCTTTTCTTTTTCTCTTTTTGTTTTGTATATATATTTATATATATATGTATATATATATATATATTAGTATATATATATGTATATACTGTATTTTGACAGTATTTATATATATATATATATTTTATAGTTAGTAAAATTTATATATATATGTATACATTTTCATGTGTATATATATATATTATTATATACACATTATTATTAAATGTTTTCTTAATATATATATATATATATATATATATATATATATATATATATATATATATATATATATATATATATACATACTTTATAAATTAAGTATTTTTCTTATACATAGATATGTGTACTTTTTACATATGTATGTATATTTTCACTATACATAATTTTGCCTTATTAAAATAATAATATTTATTTTGTACTATTACCAAATTATATTTTTATTGTATTTAAATTACTGCAACCATTTGGTGTCCAAGCCTAGTATGGGTATTTGGGCTCAAATGTGTTTTCACACATTCAAGACCTGTACAAGTCATATTAGACTTGATTCATGGCCTTGGGTCCTGTATTTGAACTTTGGTTCAAATTATATACATGGACAAAATACGCAGATAATTAATTATTGTGTGCAATGCTGTTTTTGATTTTCTAAAAATACTTAAAGTATTGCTAAAATTATGGAAAAAATAGTTTTTAGATACTATGTTAAGTTAGCTAATTTAGTATAATTTTTGTAGTATTTAATTTACTGTTTTGCCACTAGTTTGGCATATGAAACCAAAACTCATTTTCTGTATACTTAGGAAAACTGATTTTTATAAAATATTTGTACTGGTTAATAAATTCCAGAAAAATTATAATAAATTTCTATGATTAACAAGGATCACCTTGGTACTTTACTTTAAGGAAAACTAGGCTTTTTGTCTACTTCAAAAATTGTTAGAACACAATGATCTTTTGATTTATTTATTGATTAATTACGACTTGTAGCTTTTTGTGTTATTTGGAGTTTTAGTCGTGTTGAACCCCATCCCTCACTAGTATAAAGACCCTAGAAAGTTAGTTAACATAGTGTGTAACCCCACATTGGTCTCCTATGCCAAGTCATCATTTTGGCTAGGTACCCAGTCACAAGTCGTGTCGTACCATTTAGTGTCCTAGTGTTTTAACTTAGTGTAAAACTAAGTTATTATATTTTACTTCTACAAGCGACGAGTTACTGGACATCCATAGCATTGTTATCGCAGCTTGTTTTATTTTGATTTGCTAGAGGCAAGTACTTTCTACGAACTTTACATATTGTCACATAAATGAACTGCAAACCCCACCATAGTTAAATGCTGATCCTTGGGGTAGCAAGTTAGATCTCTACATGTTGTACTTCCAGTTACTACCATGCTTAGAACAGTCTTGATGTATCTCTCACATGATTAGAATATGGGTTATGGGGAAACTGATAGTAGTGTACGTGATCACGACCCCCCTATAGTAGCGAGCTTGGTCGTATTTTATATGCATACCTTGCCGCAGGTAAATATCCCTGCATTTTCTGTACGGATGTACACCTATGCTTGTCTACTTGTACGTATGTACATTTCATTATGTGCCACAGCACATTGTACATCTATTGACCGATCACGTACTTGCTACAGTTTTAAACATTACATATACATCTGTCTCTATGACATATGTGTCCTCGCCATGATAGACTATGTGATGCCATGCTTTCCAGTTATTCCTCACATGTTTATTCTCATGTTCATTTTCATGTTTCATATGCTAGTTTGCTAGATTTAGTACTTGCTCCCGTCCTGACAGGATAACGTTGTAGGTGTCCTTACTGAGGAGGAGTTACTCTGCGACTCATATTATGGGATTACTGCCGAGGACCCGGCTCTGCTTTACGAGGATGTTCCTGCAGGGAACCTCGCCTAGTTGTCTTTTGTTTACTTAGACTTTGAGAGTAGACATGTATTAGACTATATCATTTTATAACTGGACATGTATCCAGTTTTACATTTCAGTTTACTTGTACTTGGATATTTACTATATACGACGACTTTTGTATTTGGAGCATTTATGATTCTTCTTCACTTATAGATCTGTTAGCACATTTAGTCTTATCCTGTTGTCTTTAGAACAGCTTACTACGTTTCATCTCAACGTAGGCTGGACATGACTCGGCCTGGCCCAACAATTTGGGTAGCGGGTCGTGACATGTTTTTAGTGGTGGCCCATGCAGGTCCTGACTAAACTGTTTGGTTACGTTATTGTACCAAGCATGCCTGCAATTAGGAACTTAAGGTAATTAGACAACATTAGGAAAGACGCTTAGAACACTTAGAGGAATGCTAGGATTGTAACATAGGAAATACATCACATGTTTGTTATTATAATTAGATTTTCTTGCATATGATTGCTTACTTTAAACAAGTACTTATAAGTCTTTTTATGTAATTTAGATGGTGCTTACTCGTTCGTCCCAGTATGTTACCCCCGAGAATGGTGCCCTTCATATCCAGTCAGCTGACCAGTTGACTGATACACCTCCACCTACCACATTCCCCCACTCCACAAATCCACAGACCCAGATACCACCTTCCATATTCCAGTCCCAGCAGGCCCCGATACTTCTACCACCCCCTATCACTATACCCACCCAGGCTTCCGTCACACTCGACGGGACCCAGCTGCTCACACTGATCCAGGGGTTCCTAACAACCCATCAGGAGCAGACTACCATACTCCGCCAGAGCATGGAGCGTTCTGAGGGACGTCCCATAGTCCCACCATATGTAGAGCCGCGGCAGAGAGCGGGGACGGTCAAGGACTTCATGGGTCTAAATCCCAAGGAGTTCTCAGGGACTGAGGGCATAGTAGTAGCTGATGACTGGCTAGATTCTGTAGAGAGGAAGCTTCTGGGAGTTAGGATGCCGGATGACCTTCAGGTCGAGGCAGCAGGATTTCTGCTGATAGACTTAGCCGGAGTCTGGTTCAGGAATGAGCCGTTGTTCGCGAGAGGTAGAGCCACCTGGGACCAGTTCAAGACCCAGTTCAAGAAGAAATTCTTCTCGACCACTGCTAGAGTAGCCATGGGGCTACGATTCCAGAACATCCAGCAGGGGAACCGTTCTGTTGATGACTATGCGGGAGAGTTTAGTCGCCTGAGCCGTTTTGCTCCTAGTTTGGTTGCTGATCCAGAGGAGATGACCCGTAGGTTTTGCCATGGTCTAGTTCCAGACATTGGCATCCTTATAGTGGCGAACGATACGACTGACTATTACCAGAGCCTAGAGTTAGCCCGGAGCATCGAGGAGCGTCTTCTGTCATGCAAGAGGCCGGCTTCTGTACACCATGAGGGTCCGTCCAAGCGTCAGGCTTTCCAGCAGAGAGCGCCGACGCCACCCCAGCAGACTTACCGTCCCCCTACACCACATCATCAGACCCCGCCAGTTCGAGCCCCGGGACCCCGACAGCAGCAGCAGAAGGGAGCCATATGTTCTTTCTGCGGAAGACCAGGGCACGACATCTCCATCTGTAGGAAGAGGTTGAAGCAGTGCTTGATTTGTGGGTCTGCCAACCATCAGCTTCGGAACTGCCCAGCATCCAAGGGACCTAGAGAACCGCTTCCGACTCAGCAGCAGAGGTTTGGGCAGCATCTGCAGCAGCAGAAGGGACCTCAGGGGAGGGTTTATAGTCTAGCCATTGAGCCGGAGCCGGAGCCGGAGCAGGTTTCGGAGCCGGATTACTTAGCTGACGTCATCACAGGTCATGTTTATTTGCATACTTTTCTAGCTGTATGTTTGTTTGATTCTGGTGCATCTCATAGCTTCCTATCATTAGAGTTTATGCATAAACATCATCTAGTAGCTACACCTACTGCAGAGATTAGTAGAGTGATGACGGGAGGAGGACCAGTGCCTATTAGATCTATCTATAGATGTTCTATTTTTATAGCCGGAAGAGAGTTCAGAGGGCGATTCTTTGTGATGCCGCTCCCCGATTATGATATCATATTGGGGATGGACTGGTTTAGCTATGCCCATGCATCTATAGATTGCTATGAGGGTAGTATTTTGTTCAGTCCCCCAGGCACAGCACCATTCAGTGTCAGGAGGACAGGGCCGGAAGGATGGTACAGTCCGGTTGTGTATTGATTACCGGGCTTTGAATGCCATCACTATCAAGAACAAATATCCTCTGCCCAGGATAGATGATTTATTCGACCAGTTGAGCGGAACGAAGGTGTTTTCCAGGATAGACTTGAGATTCGGGTACCACCAGGTGAAGGTTAGGCCAGCAGACATCCAGAAGACGGCGTTCAACACGAAGTACGGGCAGTACGAGTTTCTGGTGATACCATTTGGTCTCACAAATGCGCCAGCTGTCTTTATGAACTTGATGAATAAGACATTTCACCAGTGCCTGCATAAGTTTGTCGTAGTGTTTATCGACGACATCCTGATATACTCGAAGACGCCAGAGGAGCATGCAGAGCACTTGCGAATAGTTTTGGGGATTCTGAGGTAGGAGAGATTGTTTGCCAAATTGTCGAAGTGCGAGTTCTTTTTAGACCGAGTGGAGTTTCTCGGCCATGTAGTCACTGGAGATGGAATCTCGGTGGATCCCAGGAAGATTGCTGCAGTTGAGACGTGGAAGGCTCCGACATCAGTTTCAGAGATCAGGAGCTTTCTGGGTTTAGCAGGCTATTATAGAAAGTTCGTCCAGGACTTTGCTAGGATAGCTGAACCCATGACGAAGCTGACGCGGAAGGACGCAGAGTACATTTGGTCAGAGGACTGCCAGGCGGTATTTGAGGAGCTGAAGAGGAGGCTGACGACCGCTCCAGTTCTGACTTTACCTTCAGGTTCTGGAGGTTTCACCATTTTCAGCGATGCTTCTGGGAAGGCAAAGTCCGTCTCTAACACATCTCCCAAGTACCGTGTCACGACCCGCACCCTAGAGTAAGGGCACGAGACGTGGGTACGTCCAGCCTATGCCGCAGTGTCGACGGTAGAACGCTGTCCTAGGTCAACATACATCTAACAATATATCTCCAAACAGTTTATACTCCCCGAATGGGGGTGACATAGCAGTAAATAACTCAATCACACTAAGGAAGAGATAGCATGATATGAAATAGAACTCAAGGAAACAGAGATGATAAAGTAGTCTAAGATAAACCCAGCAAATAGCCAGAAGTACATGGTCTCAGACACAGAATGAAAGAATATATACAACTCAGAATAAAGTCTAGCTAAACATGTCTCAAGACTACATAAAAGATAAGCCTAACTAAACTAGTCTAGGCAATCGGGGTGATGTCCTCAGCTAGAGCTGGGTCCTCCTGAGGGTCCAGCTTGCAAGTGTCATCTAAGGCTGCCCCGTAGAAAGTGTCCAGACAAGCCTCCTCTCGTCCTCTGTAATATTTTCAACAGGTCCAGTCAGGACAGAAGCGAGTACAGTACATCTCAACAGTTCATAGCAGGTTAGAAAATAGAATCATGCAGTAAAGTAAGATATAGGTGCTGAAGAATACAGTATGTAAACAGAGAGAGAGAACTGTAATAGAAATATCTACTATAAGTAAGGAACTAACAGTGGCTAGTGAGTCAGAGTACATGATAGCACATGTGAACAGGACAGATTTGTACATGATCTACACTAAAGAGTTGTACATGATCTACATTACTATAGAATTGTTCACATGACTACTAGCACTCCCCCGTTTTCCCCAATCAATATCAAGGATCTAAACAGGTTATGTTATTGTACATGATATCACATGGGGCCCATGAAAGGGTGCACATGATAGTATACATGAGGGCTCCATGAACATGAGAGTACAAGATTTACTGGAGTGTACATGTATAATGAAAGCACGGAAGTACATGATGAAAGTGAAATGCACATGACACAACGTACCCGATACTCCCAAGGGGGATAACATCGCATGAAGAGATCCATATAGTACCAATCCGTAATAATGTCGTGACAGCACAAGTAAAGTAATTTAATACAGGAAATAATTTTAAGCAAGATATGAAATGATCAGAGAATGTACTCGCCTGGTATCTGAGTGTCCAATATAAAAGTACTGTCCGAGGAGTAGTGTCTGACTCCTAATCAGAAAGCACAAGTCACAACAAGTCCAAAATGGTAAAATAAAAGTCTACTTACTATGCATTCTACATGATTCTAGGTCGATCTAGGCCAAAGTCAACTCTTGGTCAACTCTGGTCAACCCTAGAAGTCAAACTAGGTCAACTATAGTCAACTAGGTCTAACCAAGTCTAAATTAGTCTATACTAGGTCACTATGGTCTAAACAAGGCTATACTAGCTAAATAGACCTATATCAAGTACACAACTATATCAAGCCAACATCTACTATCACACTCAATTTACCATAGGCTACATAGCCACAAATCATAATGCATTTAGGCTCTAACCAACCTACCTTAATACATACAATATCTATATTCACTACACTATACATACATTATATATATCATGTATAGCCATAGGCTAATGTGTAACCCATACAACATTAGGCTAATACATATAAATATACACATATGCATAAGGGCTCATGCGTGTGGGATACATGGGTATATGTGTGTGTGAATTAGTGAGTGAGGGAACAAATATGAGAGTGATAAACATGTGTGTGTGGATGTGAGACACAAACAGTAAACTGTGAGAAGAAGGAGGGGAAACCAATTCAATACTCCATGTTTTCAGCCCCAAAACTCACTCCAATTCAACAACTTAAGTATTGTGAGACTTCACATAAAGCTCAGGTTATGAAGGGAACCCAAACTCAGTTATACACTTGGAAAGCATCAATATACCATATAGAAATCTCAGGTTTTCAGCCCATAAACAATATCCAGATTTGAATCCAACAACTCCAAAACAGCCCAAAATTTGACATACACATAGAACACTTATAGGAGAAACAATCTAGGAACTAAAACTAATATGTTAATAGTATTAAATGGGTTCAAAAATAGATGACAAGCTCATAGGAAAACCTAGAATTTCAAGGACTAACTACCCAGTTCAGTCCTATTCAAAAGCCATAATTCGAAGTCAATTTTCCACCAAACCACCCAAAAACTGAACCACAGTTGGAAAACATATAGGAGTACATGATTAGGGTATGAAACCAACTAATTAACAGTGTTAAATGGTTTAAAACTGGTGACAAAGTTCAAGTTTTAAAACTGGAAAAATCAGGATATTGAACATCAAGTTTCAGAAATTGTGAATTGTCAATACCTATTGAAAAACATATTAAAATACAAATAAAGGGTTGGTAATTTAAATATACAATGCATACATGCCATATGAGGTGTTTGTGTCCAAACAAAAAGGACACAAACGTGTCCAAATGACCCAGACACAAAACAGTGCACACAGGCATTGTTTCAGTGCACTGTATGCACGTGTGCACGTGTGTCGTGCACACGACACAGGCCAAACTAGGCCTCGTGCTCGCAACCCTTGGTTCACCCAGGGTCTAGCTAAGTGTCCAATACCCTGTACCATGTCCTAGAGTGTCATGTCCAAAACTACAGAGCCGTATCAGTGCTCGATTTCACTTGCGCACTGCACAGGAATTTCCCCGTGCGTCGAGGATTTCTTCCTCGATACGCCACGTAGGCCCACGAAACTTGACATATGGCGTGTCAGTCACTGCCCTAAGAGGCATGTCAAGTTTCGTGTCAAATCATTATGTGTCGTGTCCACTACAGCCCCCGAGTAGCAGGGAGCACTGTAGCGCGCCGCGGGTGTGCGGCGCGTGTCCACGCGTCGATTTTGACAAAACCGACACTAACACCACCACAGAAGAATAGAAATCAATAAGCAATAACAATATCTAAATTTTTATTCAAAAACATTGCACAAAAGCAATCGAAATGCCCTTTGAGGCATTTCGACAAACACCTAGGGATAACTCCTGATACATGTCCAAACGGACACAAAACTGATGCAATCCGACACGAAACCAATGCAGACACTTAGGGGACTCCTAGGGATTCTTAAATATGTAAAGAAATTGAAAATACATGGAGAAATGAGGAAGTTACCTATACTTGAACTTTAAGAAAAACCCCATTTCAATAGCTCTTCTCCTTGATGTCCCAATCCCACAAAACAATGCCAAACTAAAATAAAACTTCAATAGCAGCAAGAGTAGGTATATTAGAACCTAATGGAGGAGATTTGAATGAAAAAGGAAGAGGAATGGAATTCTAGGGATTAATTGAAATAGGAAACAAACCTTTCTTAAACTTTGAGCTTTCCTAAGAAAGATGCAACCCTAAATTTTAGGAGAGTATTTATAGGGTGATGATCCCAATGATGATAGGGGTGGCCGGCCAAGTGGGTCTAGGGATTAGGGGTTTTGCTATTTTGGGCTTTGGGCCAAACTACAAGGCTTTGAGTTAAAATGATTTATCAAAGGCTCTAAATTATAAGTCATGACTTATGACTTTCTAATTCCTAATGCTAACTAGAGTCTAATGACCAAACCAAGGATTAGCTTAGGCTAGACTAGAGTCATATAACCTAACCAAGTCCATATTAACTAGGGTTAGCTCCTAGGTTGGTCTACAAGGGTCAACACTAGTCAAAGTCAACCTAGTCCAAATAATTCAAAAATAAATCCCAAAAACTTCCATAAATTCAAATAAATTCTAATAAATTTAAATTACCCCAAAAATGTCAAATTACCCTCACACTAGAAATGTGGTAGTGACAAATCTACCCTCCTTAAAAGAATTTCGTCCTCGAAATTGAAAGGCGAAATACAACTGAAGAGAATGAGAGAAAGTATACCTCACGGTCCAAACAGATAAGGGTACCGCTCGCGCATCTCATCCTCCCGCTCCCAGGTAGACTCTCCTGGAGAATGATGCCTCCATGCGACGCATACCAAAGGTATCACCTGGTTCCTCAGAACCTTCTCCCGTCGATCCAGTATCTCCACTGGCTGCTCTGGATAGCTGAGAGAAGGCCCAACCTCTATCTCTGAATGATCGAGCACATGGCTAGGGTCAGCCACGTACCGTCTCAACTGTGATACATAAAATACGTTGTGGACCCCCACTAGCACAGGCGGCAAGTCTAGCCTGTATGCAACGTCACCGACTCTCCCGCTGATAACGAAAGGGCCGATGAAGCACGGGCTAAGCTTCTCGCCTCCACCAAAATGTATCGTACCACGAGTCGGAGATATCCTCAAGAAAACCTGATCTCCGACCTAATCACAAGCAAGGTCTCAATTAATTATAATAAACAAATATGATCAAAAATACAAACAAACAAACCTAAATCTAATCCTACACTAATCTGTACTCAAACTCCAACGACCTCCGGTGGCTATCGGCCCAGTGCCGATGTCTGTCCTGTGCCACGCGAAGTCTGTCCCTGATGAGCTTCACCTTCTCGGATGCGTCAACAACCATCTCTGGCCCCAGTAAAGCTCGCTCACCAACATCATCCCAAGATAAGGGTGTACGACACCTACGCCTGTACAGAGCCTCGAAAGGTGACATCTCAATGCTGGCCTGGAAACTATTATTGTAAGCAAACTCCACCAAATGAAGATGATCCTCCCAGGATCCTCCAAAGTCCAGGACGCACGTTCGCAGCATATCCTCAAGTGTTGAATAGTCTGTTCTGACTGTCCGTCCGTCTGGGGGTGGTATGTAGTACTAAACTTGAGCTGAGTACCCAAGCTGGTCTGCAGACTCCTCCAGAAATAGGAAGTAAAAAGGCTATCCCAATCTGAGATGATGCTGACTGGAATCCCGTGAATCCAGACTATCTACCGCATATACATCTCCGCCAGCCTCTCTGTAGACGTACCCACCTTGAATGGCAAGAAGGGGCCAATTTGGTCAACATGTCAACGATGACCCAAATCGCGTCTTTCCCTTCTAGAGTACGCGGCAAGCCTGAAACGAAGTCCATAGTGATATGTTTCCATTTCTACTCGGGAATGGGCAGCGGCTGCAACAATCCACCGGGCCTCTGCCTCGACCTGCTGATAGACCAAGCACCTAGCCACGAAGTGAGCCACCTTCCGCTTCATCCCTGACCACCAAACATGCTCCCTCAGATCTCGGTACATCTTGTTGGCACCCGGGTGTATAGAGTACTGAGATCTGTGGGCCTCCTGCATAACCTGCTCCCTGAGATCCCGATGGGCACACATAATCTGGAACCGTGCCTCAAGGCACCATCCTCTGCAAGAGAAAACTCGCCCTCCAGCAATCCTGCTCGAACCTGCTCTCTGAGACACCGCGAGCAACGTCCTTAAACTGTGCCGACTTGATCCTCTCCACCAAGTCTGACTGAATCTGCATCCCCCATAACTGCATCTGCACTCCGGGCACGATCACCTCAATCCCAAGGCTCTCCAAGTCTGCAAGCAAATGCCGATCCATGGTCAAACACATGGCTGTCGGATACCTACTCAAGGCATCGGCAACCACGTTGGCCTTCCCTGGGTAATACTGAAGTAGGATGTCAAAATCCTTTATCAACTTAGCCATCTGTACTGTCTCATGTTTAACTCCTTCTGAGTGAACACATACTTTAAGCTCTTGTGATCTGTGAAGATCTCCACCCTCTCACCATACAGATAATGCTTCCACAATCAGAGCAATATCACTGCTGCCAGCTCCAGGTCGTGGGTAGGGTAGTTCTTCTCATGGGGACGTAATTTTCTGGAAGCATAGGCAATCATCTTCCCATGCTGCTGCAAGACGCAACCCAGCCCCTTCCCTGAAGCATCACTATAAATAGTGAAACCACCTGATCCTGAAGACAATGTCAGAATCGGAGCTGTCGTAAGCCGCTTCTTCAACTCATCAAAAGCTGTCTGACACTCCTCTGACCAAACGAACTCAGCATCCTTCCGGGTCAACCGAGTCAACGGCTCTGCAACCCAGAAGAAATCCTGCACAAATCTCCGATAATATCCTGCCAGCCCCAGAAAACTCCTGATCTCTGCAACTGAAGTCGGTGCTGCCCATGCCTCAACTGCTACAATCTTTTTAGGGTCAACTGAGATACCATCTCCAGTCACCACATGCCCCAAGAAGTCTACCCGGTCTAAGAAGAACTCACACTTGGAGAGCTTCCCGTAAAGCTGCTCCTTTCTGAGAATCTCCAGCACTATTCTCAAATGCTCCACGTGCTCCTCCTCAGTCTTGGAATATACCAAGATGTCGTCAATGAACACCACCACGAACTGATCCAGATACTGGTGGAACACCTTGTTCATAAGGTTCAAAACACTGCTGGTGTATGGTTAGCCCAAACGGCATAACCAAAAACTCAAACTGCCCGTACCGCGTCCTGAAAGCGGTCTTAGAAATATCCTCCCTCTTCACATTCACCTGGTGATATCCCGACCTCAGATCAATCTTGGAAAATACCCGAGCTCCGCTAACTGGTCAAATAGATCGGCGATCTACGGCAGTGGGTATTTGTACTTGATCGTGAGGTTTTGAGTGCCCTATAGTCAATACACATGCATACTGACCCATCCTTCTTCGGCATGAACAACACTGGTGTACCCCATGGCGACGAACTCGAGCGGATGAAGCTCTTGTCCTGTAGCTCATCCACCTGCTTCTTCAGCTCCACCAGCTCGTTGTTGTTCACCCGATAGACATGCTGAGAGATGGGTTCCGCTCCTGGAACCAAGTCTATCGAGAACTCTATGTCTGTCTGGTGGCAATCCCGGCAACTCCTCTGGGAAAACATCCATATCTCTGCTATCAAGGGGTGTGGAATCGCCTGCTCCTCGACCGAGACTCCACAGAAGACTCCGCTGCTCTGCTCTGCCTGACGTCTGGAGTACTCGAACTCTGGCTCCCCCGACGCTCTGAAGAGAACTCTACCCCCTCTGCAATCAATGCTGGCATGGTGCCTGCTCAACCAATCCATGCCTAGTACTATATCGTAGTTCGGCAATGGCATTACGAGCAGGCTCACCTCCAACTCACGGCCTCCCAAAACTACTCTCCGACCCTTACAAACATCACTCACGAGAATAATGCCACCCCCGGTCGTGATCTTCTATGTCCTAGGCAACGATTCAGCTATGATACCGTAACAAGGATCACCTTGGTACTTTACTTTAAGGAAAACTAGGCTTTTTGTCTACTTCAAAAATTGTTAGAACACAATGATCTTTTGATTTATTTATTGATTAATTACGACTTGTAGTTTTTGTGTTATTTGGAGTTTTAGTCGTGTTGAACCCCATCCCTCACTAGTATAAAGACCCTAGAAAGTTAGTTAACATAGTGTGTAACCCCACATTGGTCTCCTATGCCAAGTCATCATTTTGGCTAGGTACCCAGTCACAAGTTGTGTCGTACCATTTAGTGTCCTAGTGTTTTAACTTAGTGTAAAACTAAGTTATTATATTTTACTTCTACAGCGACGAGTTACTGGACATCCATAGCATTGTTATCGCAGCTTGTTTTATTTTGATTTGCTAGAGGCAAGTACTTTCTACGAACTTTACATATTGTCACATAAATGAACTGCAAACCCCACCATATTAAATGCTGATCCTTGGGGTAGCAAGTTAGATCTCTACATGTTGTACTTCCAGTTACTACCATGCTTAGAACAGTCTTGATGTATCTCTCACATGATTAGAATATGGGTTATGGGGAAACTGATAGTAGTGTACGTGATCACGACCCCCCCTATAGTAGCGAGCTTGGTCGTATTTTATATGCATACCTTGCCGCAGGTAAATATCCTGCATTTTTTGTACGGATGTACACCTATGCTTGTCTACTTGTACGTATGTACATTTCATTATGTGCCACAGCACATTGTACATCTATTGACCGATCACGTACTTGCTACAGTTTTAAACATTACATATACATCTGTCTCTATGACATATGTGTCCTCGCCATGATAGACTATGTGATGCCATGCTTTCCAGTTATTCCTCACATGTTCATTCTCATGTTCATTTCCATGTTTCATATGCTAGTTTGCTAGATTTAGTACTTGCTCCCGTCCTGACAGGATAACGTTGTAGGTGTCCTTACTGAGGAGGAGTTACTCTGCGACTCATATTATGGGATTACTGCCGAGGACCCGACTCTGCTTTACGAGGATGTTCCTGCAGGAAACCTCGCCTAGTTGTCTTTTGTTTACTTAGACTTTGAGAGTAGACATGTATTAGACTATATCATTTTGTAACTGGACATGTATCCAGTTTTACATTTCAGTTTACTTGTACTTGGATATTTACTATATACGACGACTTTTGTGTTTGGAACATTTATGATTCTTCTTCACTTATAGAACTGTTAGCACATTTAGTCTTATCCTGTTGTCTTTAGAACAGCTTACTACGTTTCATCTCAACGTAGGCTGGACATGACTCGGCCTGGCCCAACAATTTGGGTAGCGGGTCGTGACACAAAGTCCGTCTCTAACACATCTCCCAAGTACCGTGTCACGACCCGTACCCTAGAGTAAGGGCACGAGACGTGGGTACGTCCAACCTATGCCGCAGTGTCGACGGTAGAACGCTGTCCTAGGTCAACATACATCTAACAATATATCTCCAAACAGTTTATACTCCCCGAATGGGGGTGACATAGCAGTAAATAACTCAATCACACTAAGGAAGAGATAGCATGATATGAAATAGAACTCAAGGAAACATAGATGATAAAGTAGTCTAAGATAAACCCAGCAAATATCCAGAAGTACATGGTCTCAGACACAGAATGAAAGAATATATACAACTCAGAATAAAGTCTAGCTAAACATATCTCAAGACTACATAAAAGATAAGCCTAACTAAACTAGTCTAGGCAATCGGGGTGATGTCCTCAGCTAGTGCTGGGTCCTCCTAAGGGTCCAGCTTGCAAGTGTCATCTAAGGCTGCCCCGTAGAAAGTGTCCAGACAAGCCTCCTCCTCGTCCTCTGTAATATTTTCAACAGGTCGAGTCAGGACAGGAGCGAGTACAGTACATCTCAACAGTTTATAGCAGGTTAGAAAATATAATCATGCAGTAAAGTAAGATACAGGTGCTGAAGAATACAGTATGTAAACAGAGAGAGAGAACTGTAATAGAAATATCTACTATAAGTAAGGAACTAACAGTGGCTAGTGAGTCAGAGTACATGATAGCACATGTGAACAGGACAGATTTGTATATGATCTACACTAAAGAGTTGTACATGATCTACATTACTATAGAATTGTTCACATGACTACTAGCACTCCCCAGTTTTCCCTAATCAATACACAAGGATCTAAACAGGTTATGTTATTGTACATGATATCACATGGGGCCCATGAAAGGGTGCACATGATAGTATACATGAGGGCTCCATGAACATGAGAGTCAAGATTCACTGGAGTGTACATGTATAATGAAAGCACAGGAGTACATGATGAAAGTGGAACGCACATGACACAATGTACCCGATGCTCCCGAGGGGGATAACATCTCATGAAGAGATCTATATAGTACCAATCCGTAATAATGTCATGACAGCACAAGTAAAGTAATTTAATGCAGAAAATAATTTTAAGCAAGATATGAAATGATCAGAGAATGTACTCGCCTGGTATCTGAGTGTCCAATATGAAAGTACTGTCCGAGGAGTAGTGTCTGGCTCCTAATCAGAACAGCACAAGTCACAACAAGTCCAAAATGGTAAAATAAAGTCCTACTATGCATTCTACATGATTCTAGGTCAATTTAGGCCAAAGTCAACTCTTGGTCAACTCTGGTCAACCCTAGAAGTCAAACTAGGTCAACTATAGTTAACTAGGTCTAACCAAGTCTAAATTAGGTCAAACTAGTCTACACTAGACTACATTAGTCTATACTAGGTCACTATAGTCTAAACAAGGCTATACTAGCTAACTAGACCCATATCAAGTACACAACTATATCAAGCCAACATCTACTATCACACTCAATTTACCATAGGCTACATAGCCACAAATCATAATGCATTTAGGCTCTAACCAACCTACCTTAATACATACACAATATCTATATTCACTACACTATACATATACATTATATATATCATATATAGCCATAGGCTAATGTGTAACCCATACAACATTAGGCTAATACATATAAATATACACATATGCATAAGGGCTCATGCGTGTGGGATACATGGGTGTATGTGTGTGTGTGAATTAGTGAGTGAGGGAACAAATGTGAGAGTGATAAACATGTGTGTGTGGATGTGAGACACAAACAGTGAACTATGAGAAGAAGGAGGGGAAACCAATTCAATATTCCATGTTTTCAGCCCCAAAACTCACTCCAATTCAACAACTTAAGTATTGTGAGACTTCACATAAAGCTCAGGTTATGAAGGGAACCCAAACTCAGTTATACACTTGGAAAGCATCAATATACCATATAGAAATCTCAGGTTTTCAGCCCATAAACAATATCCAGATTTGAATCCAACAACTCCAAAACAGCCCAAAGTTTGACATACACATAAAACACTTATAGGAGAAACAATCTAGGAACTAAAACTAATATGTTAATAGTATTAAATGGGTTCAAAAATAGATGACAAGCTCATATGAAAACCTGGAATTTCAAGGACTGACTACCCAGTTCAGTCCTATTCAAAAGCCATAATTCGAAGTCAATTTTCCACCAAACCACCCAAAAATTGAACCACATTTGGAAAACATATAGGAGTACATGATTAGGGTCTGAAACCAACTAATTAACAGTATTAAATGGTTTAAAACTGGTGACAAAGTTCAAGTTTTAAAACTGGAAAAATCAGGATATTGAACATCAACTTTCAGAAATTGTGAATTGTCAATACCTATTGAAAAACATATTAAAATACAAATAAAGGGTTGGTAATTTAAATATACAATGCATACATGCCATATGAGGTGTTTGTGTCCAAACAATAAGGACACAAACGTGTCCAAATGACCCAGGACACGAAACAGTGCATACAGGCACTGTTTCAGTGTACTGTATCGTGCACGTGTGCACGCGTGTCATACGCACGACACAGGCCAAACTAGGCCTCGTGCTCGCAACCCTAGGTTCTCCCAGGGTCTAGCTAAGTGTCCAATACCCTGTACCATGTCCTAGAGTGTCATGTCCAAAACTACAGAGCCGTATCAGTGCTCGATTTCACTTGCGCACTGCACAGGCATTTCCCCGTGCGTCAAGGATTTCTTTTTCGATGCCCCACGTGGGCCCATGAAACTTGACACATGGCGTTTCAGTCAATGCCCCAAGAGGTATGTCAAGTTTTGTGTCAAATCATTACGTGTCGTGTCCACTACAGCCCCCGAGTAGCAGGGGAGCACTGTAGCGCGCGCGCGCGGGTGTGCGGCACGTGTCCACGCGTCGATTTTGACACAAACCGACACTAACACCACCACAGAAGAATAAAAATCAATAAGCAATAACAATATCTAAATTTCTATTCAAAAACATTGCACAAAAGCAATCGAAATGCCCTTTGAGGCATTTCGACAAACACCTAGGGATAATTCCTGATACGTGTCCAAACGGACACGAAACTGATACAATCCGACACGAAACCAATGCAGACACTTAGAGGACTCCTAAGGCTTCCTAAATATGTAAAGAAATCGAAAATATATGGAGAAATGAGGAAGTTACCTATACTTGAACTTTCAAGAAAAAAATCCCTCTCAATAGCTCTTCTCCTTGATGTCCCAATCCCACAAAACAATGCCAAACTGAAATGAAACTTCAATAGCAGCAAGAGTGGGTATATTAGAACCTAATGGAGGAGATTTGAATGAAAAAGGAAGAGGAATGGAATTCTAGAGATTAATTGAAATAGGAAACAAACCTTTCTTAAACTTTGAGCTTTCCTAAGAAAGATGCAACCCTAAATTTTAGGAGAGTATTTATAGGGTGATGATCCCAATAATGATAGGGGTGGCCGGCCAAGTGGGTCTAGGGATTAGGGTTTTGCTATTTTGGGCTTTGGGCCAAACTATAAGTCTTTGAGTTAAAATGATTTATCAAAGGCTCTAAATTATAAGTCATGACTTATGACTTTCTAATTCCTAATGCTAACTAGAGTCTAATGACCAAACCAAGGATTAGCTTAGGCTAGACTAGAGTCATATAACCTAACCAAGTCTATATTAACAAGGGTTAGCTCCTAGGTTGGTCTACAAGGGTCAACACTAGTCAAAGTCAGCCTAGTCCAAACAATTTCAAAATAAATCCTAAAAATTCCCATAAATTCAAATAAATTCTAATAAATTTAAATTACCCCAAAAACGTCAAAATTACCCTCATACTAGAAATATGGTAGTGACAAATCTACCCTTCTTAAAAGAATTTTGTCCTCGAAATTGAAAGACGAAATACAACTAATGAGAAGGATAGAAAGTATACCTCACGGTCCAAACAGATAAGGGTACCGCTCGCGCATATCATCCTTCCGCTCCCAGGTAGACTCTCCTGAAGAATGATGCCTCCATGCGACGCGTACCAAAGGTATCACCTGGTTCCTCAGAACCTTCTTCCGTCGATCCAGTATCTCTACTGGCTGCTCTGGATAGCTGAGAGAAGGCCCAACCTCTATCTCTAAATGATCGAGCACATGGCTAGGGTCAGCCATGTACCGTCTCAACTGTGATACATGAAATACGTTGTGGACCCCCACTAGCACAGGCGGCAAGTTTAGCCTGTATGCAACGTCACCGACTCTCCCGCTGATAACGAAAGGGCCGATGAAGCGCGTGCTAAGCTTCCCGCCTCCACCAAAACGTATCGTACCACGAGTCGGAGATATCCTCAAGAAAACCTGGTCTTCGACCTAATCACAAGCAAGGTCTCAATTAATTATAATAAACAAATATGATCAAAAATACAAACAAACAAACCTAAATCTAATCCTACTATAATCTGTACCTCAAACTCCAACGGCCTCCGGTGGCTATCGGCCCAGTGCCGACGTCTGTCCTGCACCATGCGAAGTATGTCCCTGATGAGCTTCACCTTCTCGGCTGCGTCAACAACTATCTCTGGCCCCAGTAAAGCTCGCTCACCAACATCATCCCAAGATAAGGGTGTACGACACCTACGCCCGTACAGAGCCTCGAAAGGTGACATCTCAATGCTGGCCTGGAAACTATTATTGTAAGCAAACTCCACCAAATGAAGATGATCCTCCCAGGAACCTCCAAAGTCCAGGACGCACGTTCGCAGCATATCCTCAAGTGTCTGAATAGTCCGTTCTGACTGTCCGTCCGTCTGAGGGTGGTATGCAGTACTAAACTTGAGATGAGTGCCCAAGCTGGTCTGCAGACTCCTCCAAAAATGGGAAGTAAAATGGCTATCCTGATCTGAGACGATGCTGACTGGAACCCCGTAAATCCTGACTATCTGCCGCATATACATCTCCGCCAGCCTCTCTGTAGACGTACACACCTTGAATGACAAGAAGTGGGTTGATTTGGTCAACCTGTCAACAATGACCCAAATTGCGTCTTTCCCTCCTGGAGTACGCGGCAAGCCTGAAATAAAGTCCATAGTGATATGTTCCCATTTTCACTCGGAAATGGGTAGCGGCTGCAACAATCCACCGGGCCTCTGCCTCTTTGCCTTGACCTGCTGACAGATCAAGCACCTAGCCACGAAGTGAGCCACCTCCCGCTTCATCCCTGACCACCAAACATGCTCCCTCAGATCTCGGTACATCTTATTGGCACCCGGGTGTATAGAGTACTGAGATCTGTGGGCCCTCTGCATAACCTGCTCCCTAAGATCCCCGCTGGGCACACATAATCTGGAACCGTGCCTCAAGGCACCATCCTCTGCAAGAGAAAATTCACCCTCCAGCAATCATGCTCGAACCTGCTCTCTGAGACACCGCAGAGCAACATCCTCAAACTGTGCCGACTTGATCCTCTCCACCAAGTCTGACTGAATCTGCATCCTCCATAACTGCATCTGCACTCCGGGCACGATCACATCAATCCCAAGGCTCTCCAAGTCTGCAAGCAAATACCGATCCATGGTCAAACACATGGCTGTCGGATACCTACTCAAGGCATCGGCAACCACGTTGGCCTTTCCTGGATGATACTGAAGTAGGATGTCAAAATCCTTCATCAACTCTAGCCATCTGCGCTGTCTCATGTTCAACTTCTTCTGAGTGAACACATACTTTAAGCTCTTGTGATCTGTGAAGATCTCCACCCTCTCACCATACAGATAATGCTTCTACAACTTCAGAGAAAATATCACTGCTGCCAGCTCCAGGTCGTGGGTAGGGTAGTTCTTCTCATGGGGACGTAATTACCTGGAAGCATAGGCAATCACCTTCCTATGCTGCTGCAAGACGCAACCCAGCCCCTTCCCTGAAGCATCACTATAAATAGTGAAACCACCTGATCCTGAAGACAATGTCAGAATCGGAGCTGTCGTAAGCCGCTTCTTCAACTCATCAAAAGCTGTCTGACACTCCTCTGACCAAACGAACTCAGCATCCTTCCGGGTCATCCGAGTCAACGGCTCTGCAACCCGGGAGAAATCTTGGACAAATCTCTGATAATATCCTGCCAGCCCCAGAAAACTCCTGATCTCTGCAACTGAAGTCGGTGCTGCCCATGCCTCAACTACTACAATCTTCTTGGGGTCAACTGAGATACCATCTCCAGTCACCACATGCCCCAAGAAGTCCACCCGATCTAAGAAGAACTCACACTTGGAGAGCTTTCCGTAAAGCTGCTCCTTTCTGAGAATCTCCAGCACTATCCTCAAATGCTCCTCGTACTCCTCCTCAGTCTTGGAATATACCAAGATGTCGTCAATGAACACCACCACGAACTGATCCAGATACTGGTGGAATACCTTGTTCATAAGGTTCATAAACACTGCTGGTGCTTTGGTTAGCCCAAACGGCATAACCAAAAACTCAAACTGCCCGTACCGCGTCCTGAAAGTGGTCTTGGAAATATCCTCCCTCTTCACCTTCACCTGGTGATATCCCGACCTCAGATCAATCTTGGAAAATACCCGAGCTCCGCTCAACTGGTCAAATAGATCGTCGATCCACGACAGTGGGTATTTGTTCTTGATCGTGAGGTTGTTGAATGCCCTATAGTCAATACACATGTGTACTGACCCATCCTTCTTCGGCACGAACAACACTGGTGCACCCCATGGCGACGAACTCGAGCGGATGAAGCCCTTGTCCTGTAGCTCATCTACCTGCTTCTTCAGCTCTACCAGCTCGCTGTTGTTCACCCGATAGACATGCTGAGAGATGGGTTCCGCTCCTGGAACCAAGTCTATCGAGAACTCTATGTCTCTGTCTGGTGGCAATCCCGGCAACTCCTCTAGAAAAACATCCATATACTCTGCTATCAAGGGGTGTGGAATCGCCTGCTCCTCGACCGAGACTCCACAGAAGACTCTGCTGCTCTGCTCTGCCTGACGTCTGGAGTACTCGAACTCTGGCTCCCCCGGCGCTCTGAAGAGAACTCTACCCCCTCTGCAATCAATGCTGGTGTGGTGCCTGCTTAACCAATCCATGCCTAGTACTATATCGTAGTTCGACAATGGCATTACGAGCAGGCTCACCTCCAACTCCCGGCCTCCCAAAACTACTCTCCGACCCTTACAAACATCACTCACGAGGATAATGCCACCCCCGATCGTGATCTTGTAAGTCCTAGGCAACGATTCAGCTATGATACCGTATCTAATCGCAAAAGATACTGATATGAAGCTATGCGAAGCACCGGAATTAAATAATGTAAAAGCTGGACTGGAGTCGAGTAGAATCGAACCTGCAATCAGCTCTCCTATCACCTCTGCATCTCCAGCTGCCATGGTGAAAGCTCTCCCCTGCTGGCCTCCCCTGGCCTAATTCTGGTGCTGGACGAACCTCTGCTGCTGCATCGGCAGGGCTGGTCCTCTCTGTTGGCCTGCTGGAGCTGTGACTGCTGCTCCGTGGGCTGCTCGTCCCATGCGGCACTCCCTTATCTGGTGGTCTGCTGAGCCACACACCAGGCACTGGCCCAGCCTCTTTCGGCACTCATTGAAGACGTGCCCAGGCTTCTTGCAGTAGGCACAAGTACCACCCTGTATCTGACCCTGCTGGTGCTGTCTCGGTTGCTGCTGTTGGTGAACTGGCCTCTGCTGGATCGGCTGCAGCTGAAACTGCCTCAGCTGCTGGTGCTGAAAATAGGGCCTCTTGGCCTGGCCCCCGCTGCTGCTACCTCCAACTGGGTCTCGCCCCCTCTTGAGCCTAAGCTCAAGATCATCCTCTGCTAGCAAGGCTCCTGTCAAGATCTCCTCGAACGTAGCATCCCGGTTGTCCTTGGTCAAGGACTTGACCTCCTTGACTAGACCCTTCCGGAATCTCTGGGCCTTCACCGTCTCGCTCAAGCCCTCTACAAACCTGCCGAGGCGGCCAAACTCCCCGGCGTACTCCTCCACTGAAAGGCTCCCCTGGACAAGGCTCTCGAACTGCGACTCCAAGGCTCTGAGTGCTGAATCTGGGAAGAACTTCTTCTTGAAGAAGCCCTTGAACTGCTCCCAAGTCTGCCCAGGTACCCCTACCCTGGGGTCTGACTGATACCAGGTGCGAGCAAGATCTCGCATCCGACTAGCTGCGGCCTCGATATGAAGATCTGCTGGTATCCTGGCCAGGCGGAAGATCTCATCTATATGCTCGATCCACTCATCAGCATATAGGATCCCCTCTGTCCCCAGAAAGTCTCTGGAGCTCATCTTCTGAAACAGCTCGATCCTCGGTGTCCTCGGCTGCTGAACCACCGGTCGAGCTGCAACCGTCGTAAGGGCCAGCTCCATGCCTCTGTCCAGTCGAGCCTGCTGTCGGTCCATGAACTGCTGGAAATACGCGAACATCTGAGCTGCGTCCACGTATCCTGGTGGCGGCTGCTGAAAGGGCTCCTCTGCGGTGACTGGGTCCTGCCTTCGAGTCGGTGGAGGCATACCCCCTGCTGCTACTGCCGAGGTCTCAATACGAGCAGAGGTGGCCGGAGCTGCAGTCCCCTGGCCTCGCTGTACTGGCTGGAAGGTAGCATTCCCCTCCATAGCATCCCCATGAATGGTACGCTACGATCGAGTCTCTACCATACTGAAGATAGACAAACAAGAGTATCAATTTCTGAGAAAGAAGCGAAATAACAAAGGCGGACAGTTAAAAATTCAAAGGATCAGCTGACAATAAGGATTTAGATGGCAATAAAAGAATTTTTCCTAAAGTGATTGAGTACCTTAAAATTAATGTCCTATATCCTATTGCAGGCTGTAGTGATACTCTAATTCGAATACCACTATACTTCTAGTCTAGACCTGCATGGGCCAACACTAAAAATGTGTCACGACCCGCACCCTAGAGTAAGGGCACGAGACGTGGGTACGTCCAGCCTACGCCGCAGTGTCGGCGGTAGAACGCTGTCCTAGGTTAACATACATCTAACAATATATCTCCAAACAGTTTATACTCCCCGAATGGGGGTGACATAGCAGTAAATAACTCAATCACACTAAGAAAGAGATAGCATGATATGAAATAGAACTCAAGGAAACAGAGATGATAAAGTAGTCTAAGATAAACCCAGCAAATATCCAGAAGTACATGGTCTCAGACACAGAATGAAAGAATATATACAACTCAGAATAAAGTCTAGCTAAACATGTCTCAAGACTACATAAAAGATAAGCCTAACTAAACTAGTCTAGGCAATCGGGGTGATGTCCTCAGCTAGAGCTGGGTCCTCCTGAGGGTCCAGCTCGCAAGTGTCATCTAAGGCTGCCCCGTAGAAAGTGTCCAGACAAGCCTCCTCCTCGTCCTCTGTAATATTTTCAACAGGTCGAGTCAGGACAGGAGCGAGTACAGTACATCTCAACAGTTCATAGCAGGTTAGAAAATATAATCATGCAGTAAAGTAAGATACAGGTGCTGAAGAATACAGTATGTAAAAAGAGAGAGAGAACTGTAATAGAAATATCTACTATAAGTAAGGAACTAACAGTGGCTAGTGAGTCAGAGTACAGGATAGCACATGTGAACATGATAGATTTGTACATGATCTACACTAAAGAGTTGTACATGATCTACACTACTATAGAATTGTTCATATGACTACTAGCACTCCCCCGTTTTCCCCAATCAATACACAAGGATCTAAACAGGTTATGTTATTGTACATGATATCACATGGAGCCCATGAAAGGGTGCACATGATAGTATACATGAGGGCTCCGTGAACATGAGAGTACAAGATTCACTGGAGTGTACATGTATAATGAAAGCACAGGAGTACATGATGAAAGTGAAACGCACATGACACAATGTACCTGATGCTCCCGAGAGGGATAACATCGCATGAAGATATCCATATAGTACCAATCCGTGATAATGTCGTGACAGCACAAGTAAAGTAATTTAATACAGAAAATAATTCTAAGCAAGATATGAAATGATCAGAGAATGTACTCGCCTGGTATCTGAGTGTCCAATATAAAAGTACTATCCGAGGAGTGGTATTTGGCTCCTAATCAGAACAACACAAGTCACAACAAGTCCAAAATGGTAAAATAAAGTCCTACTATGCATTCTACATGATTTTAGGTCAATCTAGGCCAAAGTCAACTCTTGGTCAACTCTGGTCAATCCTAGAAGTCAAACTAAGTCAACTATAGTCAACTAGGTCTAACCAAGTCTAAATTAGGTCAAACTAGTCTACACTAGACTACATTAGTCTATACTAGGTCACTATGGTCTAAACAAGGCTATACTAGCTAACTAGACCCATATCAAGTACACAACTATATCAAGCCAACATCCACTATCACACTCAATTTACCATAGGCTACATAGCCACAAATCATAATGCATTTAGGCTCTAACCAACCTACCTTAATACATACACAATATCTATATTCACTACCCTATACATATATATTATATATATCATATATAGCCATAGGCTAATGTGTAACCCATACAACATTAGGCTAATACATATAAATATACACATATGCATAAGGGCTCATACGTATGGGATACATGGGTGTATGTGTGTGTGTGAATTAGTGAGTGAGGGAACAAATGTGAGAGTGATAAACATGTGTGTGTGGATGTGAGACACAAACAGTGAACTGTGAGAAGAAGGAGGGAAAACCAATTCAATACTCCATGTTTTCAGCCCCAAAACTCACTCCAATTCAACAACTTAAGTATTGTGAGACTTCACATAAAGCTCAGGTTATGAAGGGAACCCAAACTCAGTTATACACTTGGAAAGCATCAATATACCATATAGAAATCTCAGGTTTTCAGCCCATAAACAATATCCAGATTTGAATCCAACAACTCCAAAACAGCCCAAAGTTTGACATACACATAGAACACTTATAGGAGAAACAATCTAGGAACTAAAACTAATATGTTAATAGTATTAAATGGGTTCAAAAATAGATGACAAGCTCATAGGAAAACCTAGAATTTTAAGGACTGACTACCCAGTTCAGTCCTATTCAAAAGCCATAATTCGAAGTCAATTTTCTACCAAACCACCCAAAAACTGAACCACAGTTGGAAAACATATTGGAGTACATGATTAGGGTCTGAAACCAACTAATTAACAGTGTTAAATGGTTTAAAACTAGTGACAAAGTTCAAGTTTTAAAACTGGAAAAATCAGGATATTGAATATCAAGTTTCAAAAATTGTGAATTGTCAATACCTATTGAAAAACATATTAAAATACAAATAAAGGGTTGGTAATTTAAATATACAATGCATACATGCCATATGAGGTGTTTGTGTCCAAACAAAAGGACACAAACGTGTCCAAATGACCCAGGACACGAAACAGTGCACACAGGCACTGTTTCAGTGCACTGTATCGTACACGTGTGCACGCGTGTCGTGCACACGACACAGGCCAAACTAGGCCTCGTGCTCGCAACCCTAGGTTCGCCCAGGGTCTAGCTAAGTGTCCAATACCCTACACTGTGTCCTAGAGTGTCATGTCCAAAACTACAGAGCCGTATCAGTGCTCGATTTTACTTGCGCACTGCACAGGCATTTCCCCGTGCGTCGAGGATTTCTTCCTCGATACGCCACGTGGGCCCACAAAACTTGACATGTGGCGTTTCAGTCACTTCTCCAAGAGGCGTGTCAAGTTTCGTGTCAAATCATTACGTGTCGTGTCCACTACAGCCCCCGAGTAGGAGGGGAGCACTGTAGCGCGCACGCGCGGGTGTGCGACGCATGTCCACGCGTCGATTTTGACACAAACCGACACTAACACCACCACAAAAGAATAAAAATCAATAAGCAATAACAATATCTAAATTTCTATTCAAAAACATTGAACAAAAGCAATCAAAATGCTCTTTAAGGCATTTCGACAAACACCTAGGAATAACTCCTAAACGGACACGAAACTGATGCAATCTGACACGAAACCAATATAGACACTTAGGGGACTCCTAGGGCTTCCTAAATATGTAAAGAAATCGAAAATACATGGAGAAATGAGGAAGTTACCTATACTTGAACTTTCAAGAAAAACCCCCTTTCAATAGCTCTTCTCCTTGATGTCCCAATCCCACAAAACAATACCAAACTGAAATAAAACTTCAATAGCAGCAAGAGTGGGTATATTAAAACCTAATGGAGGAGATTTGAATGAAAAAGAAAGAGGAATGGAATTCTAGGGATTAATTGAAATAGGAAACAAACCTTTCTTAAACTTTGAGCTTTCCTAAGAAAGAGGCAACCCTAAATTTTAGGAGAGTATTTATAGGGTGATGATCCCAATGATGATAGGGGTGGCCGACCAAGTGGGTCTAGGGATTAGGGTTTTTCTATTTTGGGCTTTGGGCCAAACTACAAGGCTTTGAGTTAAAATGATTTATCAAAGGCTCTAAATTATAAGTCATGACTTATGACTTTCTAATTCCTAATGCTAACTAGAGTCTAATGACCAAACCAAGGATTAGCTTAGGCTAGACTAGAGTCATATAACCTAACCAAGTCCATACTAACTAGGGTTAGCTCCTAGGTTGGTCTACAAGGGTCAACACTAGTCAAAGTCAACATAGTCCAAACAATTCCAAAATAAATCCTAAAAATTCCCATAAATTCAAATAAATTCTAATAAATTTAAATTACCCCAAAAATGTCAAAATTACCCTCATACTAGAAATATGGTAGTGGACCATACTGGTCAGGACACACGATCTCTTCGCCATCACCTAAAAATGTGTTTGGTTATCCAGTCAGGATGGAACGAGTACAATTCACTGAATGCAGTTCCAATATATAAAAATGACTATATAACAGAGGTTAGCCTTTAGACATATGATTCATTAATAAATGAAGAAAAATAGAATAAAACTAAATATCGAAAATAATAAATGAATACAACAAAATACTCACCGACTGAAATACCTTTGATATGTGATCGGTCTCGGGACAATTACACGACACGGTCTACACTGTATAAAATTACACTGTCTACACTGTATAAAGTTACACTGTCTACACTGTATACTACAATTAAAGAAAAACTGTCTACACTGTATAATGCAATAGTAATTACTGTCCACACTGTATCCAAGGTATAAGGTCAGATCACATATCTTCGGTACTTCACCTCCCCCGACGACACAAAACATAATATAAAAGACTAAAATCACATCTCTACCGGCTAACAATGATGTATAGTAAAGATCAACACTGGAAACAAACAATAAATTGTACTCGCCTGGCGTCCCGGGCTGCTGGCACTGGTCAGAGTCCAACTCGAGATCCAAGGAACCTATTTAAGGAATTTAACATTAGAAAAACTTGGTTTAAAAGATCAAAATTGGTTTTCTCACTTCTAAATCAATTCCTAGTCCAATTTGATTTACACCCATTAATACATGGTATCCATATCCTGCCCTTGATACTACCCTTCATGACTTCTAAGCATCAACTTATAGTCCAAGGTACACATTCCCTAATATGCCATAATTCTTTTTTCTTTACTCCCTACTAACATTCCTGACTAAATCCACAGGGCATACTTGCACATATCCTATTAATAGCTGATACCCTAAGTTCAGGGTATCACCTATCCTCATGTTACTTCCTTCATCCTGCCTATAAGTCTAACCACCCTTATCTACTCATGCTCTGTTGTTCTCAGACTGTAGTTCTTATTTTCCTAGTTACCACAAACTAATGTCTCCTCATACTGTTTCAGGAATCTCCCTGTTAGTGTACTTATACCCGAGCCATTAGGAGCCTCTAGAATAAACAGGGTCAAAGGGTTGGTCCAGCTTTCTTGAAGCTGATGTTGGCAATAACTAAAGCTAAAGAGTCCCAGGAGTCCATATGTGGAGAAAAACCAACACCTAAGCATTATACATGCTCACAGCAGTTTCATAGATTTGGGAACCTTCTCCCAGCTATGACCCTCCCAAGGACCTATGTATCCTTTATACTTGTATTTATGCAATGAAGCCTATATTGTACTTGTCTCTTCAGTTGACTGCTATATAGGTCACCTCTGATACTAGAGTGTTGACCATATAAGTATCCATTTGATCTAAGGAACATCTATAACCCTGCACTCATCTAAGTTCCTGTCAATATCCTGACAAATACAAAGACTCCTCCCTTAACAGTTTCTAATGGATGCAGGTGACGGTTCAACTCAAATCATCCCAAGTTAATATGGAGAGAAAACCCCCTTCAGTCACCATCTGTGTGTTGGTCCTCTCCTGGATTCAAGAGTGCTCCTAAAAATAGAGCCTATATGCTAGTCCCTGTTGGGTATGGAGTGCAACTAACCTACCTCTTACTGTTGGCCATGACTGATACGATTCTTAAGTCTGGTTGATCCTCAGCTAAATTCCTAGGTAAATCAGTACCTATATTATCCTGATACCAACCCTGGTTTACTAAGTAACCTATATATCACCCTTTCTCACTTTGTAAGAGTACATATTTTCCTGTCCTGATATATGCACCATAGAAGTTAGGCCAGGAAGCAAATAGCTAAAGACTGGTATAGGCCTGTACCAGTATAAAACTTTCCATACTGACCATCAGTCCTCTCTACCTGTCCTATATTGTGGGCAGGGCACTTTACAAGTAGAGCCATGTACCCGAGTCTAGACCTTACACCAGGACTCTTTAGACACTCCAATGCCTACAGTTTGCTACCCAGATATTAAGGACCTGTTCTTACCTAATCCCTATAGGTCTCTTAAGATTGGAAGTGTTGCCTAGCCAACCCTGTCCTCATCTTATCTAACCTGGACTCTAACCATACCATCTCCCGGTTAGAGTTGGCTAAGTGCCAGGGAAAATCCATGGCTCAAGATCCCCTGGTCCTGCCAATAGAGCACATATTATATGTTTTCTACACAGGCACGTAGCTCCTAGGCCATGCCCTATATCAACGAGGTTGTCTGATGGTAGGTGTTAGGATGTGATTTCAGAGTTAACATGGTGAATTGATACATGACAGATCAGTAGGTGAAGTCCAGGTCTGAGGATTCTTGCATAGGAGATTTGATATCAAGTATCAGTTGCATCCTACCCTCTATGGTCCTATATGGTTCCCTCTCCCCTTTAGTTCTTTATCGATCCTTACCCTCACATAAGTGCAAAAGGGAAAACTCACTGGTTACCATACTGTGGTGATATACCAATACAGGTTGTAGATCTGACATGATGTTTATGCAAAAAAAACTCAAAAACGGGTGAACAGATAACAGGACATACCTTTCCTAACTATTCCTGGCATGAGGATAACCCAATCCCCTTTGCTGGTGTCATCCGTATCCCTATTATGTATCCAGGGTTCTACTAGGAATTATATCAAACATCTACAATGCTACAGATGACTGCTAGGTTCTCGATTTTGGCAGGAAGAAGGAAAAGTGCACATGATTACCTGGTTGAAGAGTTCGAGCGTTTCTCTTCCACGAAGTATCCTGGATTGATCGACTGGAATTACAGTTGGATGCAATATTTCTAGGGTTTCCACTTTGATCGAACTCCATCTATATATATTTGGGAATCCCGATCATAATGGATAGAGGGGAATCCTAATTTGAATTTGATTAGGAGAGATCTATCTCTCGGCAAGCTAGGATTCAGTTGGTGTAAGTTAACAAGACTTTGAATTTGATCACAGCCTCTTTGAATCGAATTTAAACAGTACTTGAGAGTTTAAAACTCCCCTTTGCACTTAGGTCCTACCCTTTCACATATTTCAATTTCATCCTCTATTGTTATTATTCCATAAGAATAAATGCTAAATAGAAATAAAAAGATTTTTAACACAATGGAAATTGATCAAGGGGTTTACAAGTCTACCCCCCTAGATTAATTTCATCCTCGAAATTCAGCTGAAATACAGTATGGAAACATACCTCAGTCCTCAAAGAGGTATGGGTAACGCTCGCGCATCTCGTCTTCTCTCTCCCATGTGGACTCGCCCGGGGAGTGGTGTCTCCACGCGACGCAAACCAAGAAAATCACTTGATTCCTCAGCACCTTCTCTCTGCGGTCCAGAATTTCCATCGGCTGCTCCTGATAACTGAGACTCGGTCCCACCTCGATCTCCGAATGGTCCAAGACATGACTGGGGTCTGCTACGTATCATCTCAGCTGAGATACGTGGAACACGTTGTGCACTCCCTCCAGTGCAGGCGACAACGCTAATCGGTATGCTACTGCACCGATCTTCTCGAGAATACCGAACGGCCCAATGAAATGTGGGCTGAGTTTACCGCCTTTGCCGAAACGAATAGTGCCACGTGTCGGAAAAAATTTCAAAAACACAAAGTTGCCAACCGATAATGTACAATTGTTACCAAGATCTATGATTAACACGTAATTTGTATTAAGGAAATTCCATACCTCAAACTCCAACGGTCTACGGTGACTGTCGGCCCAGTACTTCTGCCTGTCCTGAGCCACGCGAAGCCGCTCTCTAATCATCTTGACTTTCTCCGCAGCATCTACTACCATCTCCGGCCCCAATAGTGCACGCTCCCCCACATCGTCCCAAGACACCGGGGTACGACATCTCCGACCATACAACGCCTCGAAAGGGGACATCTCGATACTAGCTTAGTAGCTGTTGTTATAGGAGAACTCCACGAGATAAAGGTGGTCCTCCCATGAGCCGCCAAAGTCTAGCACGTACGTCTGCATCATATCTTCAAGCGTCTGAATGGTCCGCTCTGACTGTCCATCCGTTTACGGATGATAAGCAGTGCTGAACTTGAGTACTGTGCCCAAACTGGTCTGCAGACTCTTTCAGAAGTGGGACGTGAACCTGCTGTCGTGGTCTGAAATGATACTCACTGGAAACCCGTGCAACCGGACTATCTGCTTCACGTAAAGCTCTGCCAACTTCTCTGTAGATAACCCCACTTTAAATGGTATAAAGTGGGCCGATTTGGTCAACTTATCAACGATGACCCAAATCGCATCTTTCCCGCCCGATAACCGCGGAAGACCGAAAACAAAATCCATAGTGATGTGTTCCCACTTCCACTCGGGTATCGATAGCGGCTGCAACAAACCTCCTGGTCTCTGCCTCTCGGCTTTGACTTGCTGACATACGAGGCACCTAGAAATAAAACGAGCTACTTCGCGTTTCATGCCAAACTACCACACGTGATTTCTCAGATCATTGTACATCTTATTTGTTTCCGGATGTAGAGAATACTGGAAACGGTGTGCCTCCTGCATAACTTCTTCTCAAAGCTCTCCACTTGGTACACAAAGCCTCGTCCCATGCCTCAACGAACCACCCTCTGCAATAGTGAAATCATCTAACAAGCCAGCTCATGCTTGTGCTATGATGTTCTTCAGCTGCTCATCTTGGTGCTGTGCCTCCCGAATCCTGTCCATCAGTCCTGACTGAATCTGCATGCCCATCATCTGCATCTCGGCTCCTGGAATGACGATCTCGATGCCCAAACTCTCCAAATCCGCTAATAAGTGTCGATCTCGAGTCAAGCACATTGCTACGGAATACCTGCTCAAAGCATCCGTAACAATGTTGGCTTTTCCAGGATGATACTGTAGAGAAATATCATAGTCACTCATCAGTTCAAGCCATCTGCGCTGCCTTATGTTCAACTCCTTTTGTGTAAAGACGTACTTCAAGCTTTTGTGGTCAGTGAAGATTTCCACTCGCTCTCCGTACAAATAATGTCTCCACAGATTCAAGGCGAAGATCACGGCTGCCAACTCTAGGTCGTGAGTGAGATAGTTCTTCTCATGTGGTCTCAACTGTCGAGACGCATAGGCTATCACTCTCTTGTTCTGCTCTAGGACACAACCCAGTCCTTTGCCTGAGGCATCACTATAAATGGTGAACCCTCCCGATCCTGAAGGCAAGGCTAAGATAGGGGCTATCATCAGTCTATTCTTCAGTTCATCGAACGCAGCCTGACAGTCTTCTGTCCATACGAACTCTACATCCTTTCGAGTGAGCCTAGTGAGCGGCTCTGCAATCCGAACGAAGTCCTGTACGAACTTCCGATAATACCTTGCTAATCCTAGGAAGCTTCGTATCTCAGCCACCATGGTCGGAGTAGTCCAAGCTTCCACAACTGTAACCTTCTTCGGATCGACAGATATACCGTCGTCTGTCACCACATGACCAAGTAACTCCACCTTATCCAAGAAAAACTCACATTTCAAGATTTTTCCATAGAGCTTCTCCTTTCTGAGGGTCTCTAGCATGATCCTCAGATGTTCCTCGTGCTCCTCTGGTGTTTTCGAATAAATGAGTATGTCATCGATAAATACCACTATAAACTTGTTAAGGTATGGATGGAATACCTTGTTCATCATGTTCATGAGGACTGTCGGGACATTAGTCAACCCGAACGGCATCACCATAAACTTGTATTGCCCGTACTTGGTCCGGAAGACAGTCTTCGGTATATCTTCTTTCTTCACCTTCAACTGATGGTAGCCCGACCTCAAATCTATCTTTGAGAATACTCGTGCGCCGCTCAATTGATCGAAGAGATCGTCTATCCTCGGCAGTGGATACTTGTTCTTGATAGTGTGATTATTCAAGGTTCGGTAGTCGATGTACATTCGTACCGTACCATCTTTCTTCGGCACAAAGAGGACAGGGGATCCCCATGGTCATGAACTCTCTCTGATGAACCCCTTCTCTAGCAATTCATCGATCTGCTTCTTCAATTCTTCAGCCTCCTTGTTGTTGATCCGGTACATCGGTTGCGTCGTTGGTACTGCACCTGGCATCAGATCAAAAGCAAACTCGATGTCTCTATCTGGCGGCAATCCCGGCAAGTCCTCAGGAAAAACATCTATGAATTCCGTGATGATGGGATGCGGTGTCTCTCCCACCTGAATCATAGCTCCGCAAAAACCCTCATTCTGCTACTCTATTGCTCCTCTGGCAAACTCGAATGCAGACTCTCCGGGAGGACTAAATACGACACATCCTCGGTGGCAGTCTATACTGGCAAAAATCTTACTCAACCAATCCATATCGAGGACAATGTCGAAACTCGGTAGTGGCATTACGAGTAAGTTGGCGCGCAACTCTCTACCTCCCAAGGTGATATGCCGCCTCATACAAATATCCTTGACTAGGATAGTGCCTCCGTCTGTCATAATCTTGTAACTACCACCCAAGGGTATAGATGCTATACTATGCTTGAATATAAAAGCTATAGAAATAAAACTGTGGGACGCACCCAAATCAAACAAAGCTATAGCGGAGAAAGAATCGAGAAGTATGGAACCTTCTATCATATCTGGTGTAGGCTCGAGCTCCTCAATAGCCATAGCAAAAGCTCGACCCTGCTGGGGTGCTCCTCTCTGCTGGTACTGAGCGAACCGCTACTGCTGAGTGGGTAGCGGTGGACCTCGCAGCTATGTGGCGGCTGGTGGTCTAGTTGGTCATCTCTGTGCTGGAGCTGCCTCACGTCCTGCTCGGTCGGGAGCCAATGCACAATCCTTCAGATGATGTGAAGGTGATCCGCAGTACAAACATGATCCAAGTCTCAGTTTGCAGTCGTCCCATACGTGCCCGATCCTTCCGTAAAATGTATAATGCGGAGCCTGCTGGAATTGTCTTGTGGCTGCTTTGTCTGAGCTCTTGCCAGGCCTAGGTTCTGTTGATGTGCTGGGGCTCTTCTCGTGGACTGGAATTGTTGTTGGTGCTGGAAGGTCCTTGGCTGCACTTGAGGACACTTCGCCTGTGTTGGTTGATGGTTGCCTCCGCCTAAAGTGTCTCGACTCCTCTTCAGTCGGTAACTCAGTTCTTCTTCTACAGCCTGGGCGACCTCCAGAATCTCCTCTTAGGTAGTGGCTCGGCTGGTGGCGATAGCTAAACGGATCTCGTGTGATAATCCCTTTCTGAACCTTCTGGCCTTGCTCTCCGGGATGTTGACCAAACTCTCTGCAAAACGACTAAGGCAAGAAAACTCCGCAGTGTACTCATCAACGGTGAGATTCTTCTGCTCTAAGTGCTCGAACTGGCTCACCAATGCCTCTTGTGCTACATCGGGGTAGAATTTCTTCTTGAATAGCCGCTTGAATTCTTCCCAAGTCACGTCGGGAGCAGCAAATCGTGGCTCGCCTTGGTACCACGTCCGTACGATATCGAAGAGTTGTCCACTAGCTGATTCCACCTTTAGATCTTCTGAGACGTGGGCCATCTTCAGGTATTGCTCCACGTTCTCCAACCACTCGTCGGCGTAGATAATACCCTCGGTCCCGTGGAACTCTCTGGGCCTGAGGTCCATGAAGTTCTTGGACGTCCCAGGATGCGGTTAGTGGGCCTCCATCTGCTGAAGGGCCATTCGCAAGGTATCACGAAAGATATTGGCCTGCTATTGGAAAATACCCAAGAGTGTGATATTACCCAGTGCCGGTGGCGGGGGCAGAGAAAGTGCCGGATACATCGCTGGCTCTAGATGCATAGTAGGTGTTGGGTACATATAGGGTACCTACTGCATCATAGGATATAACACCCAGTTTTCTAAAATGAGGGTAATTTTGAAATTTTGTATTTTAATTTATTTAATTATGATATTTAAATAATAATATGATTTTTGTTGATTTTTAATCATTTAAAACTATTTTAAATCATGACTTATGATTTTGGTGTTTTGATAGTGTAACCTTGGAGACTGGTTGACCTAGAGCCTAACCATGTTATTAGGATACTTATTTGTCATTTTAGCCTTGAGGGTATTTTTGTCATTTTTTGAATTATTTGAATTTAATATATTTTATTAGGAATTTTAGAATAATTTATTGAATGGTGTGATTTAAATACTAGTTAATTAATTTTCATGTGATTTTGGTTAGCCTAACCTAGATTAGTCATAGCTAGTCTAGTTAGTCACTTTGAGTTTTAGTTAGTATTGATTACATAGGTTTAAGTCAAGTTTAGTTAAGTAGAGTGATTTGCTAAGAGACTAGGAAAGAGCCCTAGATTTTAGGCCACACATTAGCCTTGATCTATTGCTAGCCCTTAGATGAAACCTAAAAACCCTAACCCAAGCTTAAGTGGCCAGCCAAGACCCCCCTTGCCTATATAATATCCCTTTAGGAATGTGAGCCTCTTTTCATTAGTTCATCATTTTTCCTAAAGACTAGGTGAGTCTTTATTTATTTTTCTTCATAGTTTAATCAATAGGGCTCCATTTTTATTAGAATTTCTTCCATAGTGTTCTAATCAATGTTCTCTTACTGATTGTGGAGTCAAATCTCAGATTTGAATCAATTTGAAGGATTTGGGTGGCTTTTCGAGATCCCCTTTTGAAGAAGTTTTGTGTTGAAGAACACCCATAGGTAAATTCCTATCCACCCATTAAAATTAGGTTTTCTTTGCATAAACACCTAGCCCTAGATGTCCTGGTTCTGTAGGAATAGGGTTTGTGAAATTTTGTGTCCTGTACATGTCCGTATCGGACATGTATCAGTGCTGTGCGCAGGTGTTCGACGAAATGCCCTTGCATTTTGTTCGAGATTTCGATTTGTATTTGAATAGGAAGTTGAGATTTGATGTCGCTTACATGTTTTGGTAGACTGAGGTAATTTTGAGTCGTGTCCGAGTCACATTGGACTCGTGGACACAGCCCTGCGCGCGGCCAGGGCTTCCCCTGCTGCCCGTGTCGTGTTTTTCTGTGGACACGCCACGTGGACACCTCATCTTCGACACAGAGGAGGGGGCCATCACAGATAGCCCCCTCGAGTCTCATGGACTCTCGTGTCGTGTCGGACGTGGAATCCATCACACACTGGTTTTTGCACTACACACGCACGGGTTGAATTTGGTCCTGATACATACCTCGTATCCTCTGTAGACACGTCGTGGACACGTATCAGGCTACCCCACATGTAGCCCTACCATAGGCGACCACGTGGGTGTGTGCACGTGACACGAAGTATCGTGTGTCGTATCCTACACGCGTGTGCATGCGTGCACGATGCTGTGCAACACTGGGTACACCCCACGTATTTGTATCGATGGGGACACGTCCGTGTCTTGGTTGTGGGACACGAACTGACTCACAGGACACGTACACATGTGTGGCACCTATTACCAACCTGTTATTTGTAAATTAGATGGATAATTGAGTTCGAATTCCTGTTAACTGTCATTTATAGTTTGGGGTTTTTGCTCAAATTGATTCCTGATGTTTATTCTTCTTTTTAAACTCTATAGATGCTGTCAAATATTAGTTTAGATTACTTACATGTGTTAGGGTTGAGTACATGCTAAACTCGATTGGTATAGATGCATGTGGAGTTGTGTGAGATTGGTTATTCTTGGCACTGTCATTGGTAATTTAAGTTCACTGATTTTCTTGAGAAACCTGATAAAAACTGAACTGAACACTATGTTACCACATGAATACAGAGATTTGTAATATGACAGTGGGTTTTCTTTGATTGGGTTCACGTTTTAAATCATTGATTAGTTCAGAAATTATCCTGTCAATTACATACACACATGGGCTGCTAAATTCTGAGAACACATGACACTACACAGGAACATGCCACCTAATGTTCTACACACACACACACACACACATATGATTTCAATCACTATCACATTCCTACACACACATCTACACAGTTATTGGCACACACAATGTGACACTGGAATTTTCTGAGAATACACATACATTGTACTTTTATCCTCACTTTACACATACTAGACTGAAATTACACTCATTCACTGTTTCCTAAAAATATGAGAACTGAGTTCATCACATTGACACCCTAAACCTGAGATTGTTCCCTTGACACTCACTTGACACATCACTCTCACACAGCCCTACTCATTGTACTCTTCTCACACACACACACGCACATTCATATTTTACTCACTTGCATCCACACTCCACACTGTCAACAGTCCAGGACATTGAACCTGAGAATTATTTCTGATACACACAATCACCTCACACACATGAGTTAACTCTCACACACACAAATTAGTATTTCACTCATTCACTCTCACACACACTTTCCATTGTACTGTCACTGTTTTTTTTACATTGCCTATCACCAACATATGAGAACATCACACACACACACAAATCATGACACACACATTCATCACACACACACACACACACACACACACACACACACACACACACACATTATGTATATATATATATATATATATATATATATATATATATATATATATATATATATATATATATATATATATATACATATATACATATATATATCCCTAATCTACATGTATGTGTATTTACATATATATATGTATTGTGGGTAAATAGTTATATTAGCCTATGTGTGATGTGTAGTAAGTTGTGTGGTAGGATTTCATTAGCCTAATTGTATTTGGCCTATGGCCTAGATAGATGGCCTATGGCATGTGTGTATCACCAGGTTAGATGACTTGTGTGATATTTAGCTAGTTGACCTAGAATTGGCATGTTAAGCCTAGGTTTGACCAACCTAGACTAGTTTGACCAAGTTTAACCTCGCTTGACCTAGTTTGACTTATTTAGACTAGAACTGACCTTGTTTGACTGTTAGGGTTGACTAGAGTTGACCAAAGGTTAACTTTAGCCTAGTTTGACCTAGACATCATGTAGATGCATTGTAGCAGTCTATTTTCTTATTTTAGACATGTTGTAACTTGTATTGCTCTGATTAGGAGACAGACACCTCTTCTCAGGCAGTACACCCTCTTCGGATATTCAGTTATCAAGCGAGTACATTCTCTGACCGTTTCATACTTGCCAGGATTTATATTCTTGCTCTAGATTACTTTACTTGATGCTGACACGTTGGTAGCACGGATTGGTACTATATGGATCTTTTCATGAGATGTTATCCCTCTCGGGAGCATCGGATACTGCATGTTTTGTGTGTTTCACGAATCATCATATATCTCTATGCTTTCACTGATTCACGAATCGCTTGTGGTACATGTACTCTCATGTTTACAGAGCCATCATGAATCACCTTCACGTATCACTCATTTTATGAGCCATGTGAAGTTTCATGAATCTTAACATAACTTGAACAGATCCTTGTGTATTGATTGGGGATGGGGGAGTAGAAATAGGCATGTGAATATTATCCAAGTAGCTGTAGTCATGAATCACTCTCTTAGCTGTAGTCATGAATCTCCTATGCCATTCATATATTTATATTTTACTCTGACTCACTAGTCACTGCTAGTTCTCTATTTATAGTAGATATTTCCTTACAGTTATCTCCTTTACTTCATATATTCTCCTTCAGCGTTTCATGTATCTTACTCTATTGCATGCTTTATTTTTCCTAACTTGATATGAACTGCGTGAGATGTATTGTGCTCGCTCCTGTCCTGACTGGACCTGTTAAAAATATTACAGAGGATGAGGATGAGGCCCTATGTACCACCTATTACGGAGCAGGCTTAGACGACACCTGCGACCTGGTTCCTCTGGAGGACCCAACTGCAGTACCGGATGCTACTCCCATAGTCTAGGCTAGATAGCTTGGCTTTAGCTTTTCTTTCAGCATTGTTATTTGACTTTCAGTTGTTGTTCTGAGATGTTGTATATATTTAGAGACTTGTATTGAGCTGGATGTTCTTGAGTTTTTATCTTAGACACTTAGATTCTCTCTCTCTTATTTGTATTAAATTGTGGTTTTGATCTCTCTATCTACCTTTACTATTCTGTATCTGCCTTAGATGTGATTGAGACTGTTCTGTTCTGTCACCTCTATTCGGAGTGTATATACTGTTCAGGTACCTTATATTGTTAGATGTTGTGACCTAGGACAGCGTTCTACCGCCGACACTGCGGCGTAGGCTGTGCGTTGTTACGTTCTCGTACCCTCACAGTGGGTGCGGGTCGTGACATAGGAGCTGGATACATGGCTGGTGCTGGGTGCATTGCAGGTGGTGGATAGACTGCTGGTACCGTGTGTATGGGAGGTGGAACAGGTGCTGGAGGAGGGACGGGTGCTGGTATTGGCGTCTGTAGAGGGAACTGTGGTGGCGGTGGAATGTCGTCCCTGCAGAATCTCGAGTACTGTGGCTGGGCCGGATTATCCTGGTGAGTAAGCTGACCTCCATGCGTCGGTGGGGTCCCATAGGTGAAAAACCTGCCAATTGTCGGTGGAGTGTTCAGTGCATCATTTTTCCTTTCCTGCGAATCCATTGGCTGAAAACAAAAAAAAATCATTAGACGATGGAAAGATTCAAACAAGATGCATAAGGGTACTTGAAGTCGAATATAGAAGTCAATAACGCAGTTTTAACTTGGGGAGACGGTCCTTAGGCTCCTAGTCCTAGTCCTAGTTGCAGGCCTGCAGTAGTACGACTAACTCAAGTACTACCATGGTTTCGCTGTCTTTGCGAAAAAGGGACCTGCATGGGCCACCATAAAAACGTGTCACGACCCGCACCTAAAATTGGGCATGAACCATGTACACGCCCAGCCGATGCCGCAGAGTCGGCAGTAGTACGCTGTAACAATATGATGAACAACCACGCACTAAAAGATATATCACAAAGAAAATCAACAACTCCATATCTCAACTCAGCATATAATAGATAAAATAATAGACTGTCTCACAAAGAAATGTATGAAGTCTAAAGTCAACAATAATCTCAACTACATGTCTCCAAGAGTCCACTCAAATATCCAATACTAAGTCCCAATGCTAACTAAAATAGCTAAGAAAGCGCAGCAAGATCAGATGCTACGTACTCCTCCTAGTAGGCAAAGTCCGTCTCTAACATATCTCCCAAGTACAGACCATACTGGTCAGGACACACGATCTCTTCGCCATCACCTAAAAATGTATTTGGTTACCCAGTCAGAATGGAACGAGTACAATTCACTGAATGCAGTTCCAATATATGAAAATGACCATATAATAGAGGTTAGCCTTTAGACATATGATTCATTAAATAAATGAAGAAAAATAGAATAAAATTAAATACTGAAAATAGTAAATGAAATACAATAAAATACTCACCGACTGACCGACTGAAATACCTTTGATATGTGACCGGTCTCGGGACAATTATACGATACTATCTACACTGTATAAAGTTACACTGTCTACACTATATAAAGTTACATTGTCTACACTGTATACTACAATTAAAGAAATACTGTCTACATTGTATAATACAATAGTAATCATTGTCTACACTGTATACACGGTATAAGGTCAGATCATATATCTTCGGTACTTCACCTCCCCCGACGATACAAAACATAATATAAAAGACTGAAATCACATCTCTACCGTCTAACAATGATGTATAGTAAAGATCAACACTGGAAACAAATAATAAACTGTACTCGCCTGGCGTCCCGGACTGTTGGCACTGGTCAGAGTCCAACTCGAGATCCAAGGAACCTATTTAAGGAATTTAACATTAGAAAAACTGGGTTTAAAAGATTAAAATAGGTTTTCTCACTTCCACATCAATTCCTAGTCCAATTTGATTTACACCCATTAACACATGGTATCCATATCCTGCCCTTGACACTACCCTTCATGACTTCTAAGCATCAACTTATAGTCCAAGGTACACATTCCCTAATATGCCATAATTCCTTTTTTCTTAACTCCCTACTAACATTCCTGACTAAATCTACAGGGCATACTTGCACATATCCTATTAGTAGCTGATACCCTGAGTTCAGGGTATCACCTATCCTCATGTTACTTCCTTCATCCTGCCTATAAGTCTAACCACCCTTATCTACTCATGCTCTGTTGTTCTCAGACTATAGTTCTTATTTTCCTACCTTGGTTACCACAAACTAATGTCTCCTCCTACTGTTTCAGGAATCTCCCTGTTAGTGCACTTATACCCGAGCCATTAGGAGCCTCTAGAATAAACAAGGTCAAAGGGTTGGTCCAGCTTCCTTGAAGCTGATGTTGGCAATAACTAAAGATAAATAGTCCCAGGAGTCCATATGTGGAGAAAAACCAACACCTAAGCATTATACATGCTCACAGCAGTTTCAGAGATTTAGGAACCTTCCCTCAGCTATGACTCCTCCCAAGGACCTATGTATCCTTTATACCTGTATTTATGCAATGAAGCCTATATTGTACTTGTCTCTTCAGTTGACTACTATATAGGTCACCTCTGATACTAGAGTATTGACCATATAAGTATCCATTTGATCTAAGGAACATCTATAGCCCTGCACTCATCAAAGTTCCTGTCAATATCCTGACAAATACAAAGACTCATCCCTTAACAGTTTCTAATGGATGCAGGTGACAGTTCAACTCAAATCATCCCAAGTTAATGTGGAGAGGAAACCCCCTTCAGTCACCATCTGTGTGTTGGTCCTCTCCTGGATTCAAGAGTGCTCCTAAAAACAGAGCCTAGGCTATATGGGCCTATATGCTAGTCCCTGTTGGGTATGGAGTGCAACTAACCTACCTCTTACTGTTGGCCATTACTCAGTCGATTCTTAAGTCTGGTTGATCCTCAGCTAACTTCCTAGGTAAATCAGTACCTATATTATCATGATACCAACCCTGGTTTACTCAGTAACCTACATATCACCCATTCTCAATTTGCAAGAGTACCTATTTTCCTGTCCTGATATCTGCACCATAGAAGTTAGGCCAGGAAGCTAATAGCTAAAGACTGGTATAGGCCTGTACCAGTGTACAACTTTCCATACTGACCATCGGTCCTCTCTACCTGTCCTATATTGTGGGCAGGGCACTTTACAAGTAGAGCCGTGTACCCGAGTCTAGACCTTACACCAGGACTCTTTAGACACTCCAATGCCTATAGTTTGCTACCCAAATATTAAGGACCTGTTCTTACCTAATCCCTATAGGTCTCTTAAGATTGGAAGTGTTGCCTAGCCAACCATGTCCTCATCTTATCTAACCTGGACTCTAACCATACCATCTCCCTGTTAGAGTTGGCTAGGTGCCAGGGAAAATCCATAGCTCAGGATCCCCTGGTCATGCCAATAGAGCACATATTATATGTTTTCTACACATGTACATAGCTCCTAGGCCATGCCCTATATCAACAAGGTTGTCTGATGGTAGGTGTTAGGATGTAATTTCAGAGTTAACAAGGTGAATTGATATATGACAGATCAATAGGCGAAGTCCAGGTCTGAGGATTCTTGCATAGGAGATTTGATATCAAGCATCAGTTGCAGCCTACCCTCTATGGTCCTATATGGTTCCCTCTTCCCTTTAGTTCTTTATCGATCCTTACCCTCACATAAGTGCAAAAGAGAAAACTCACTGGTTACCATACTGTGGTGATATACCAATACTGGTTGTAGACCTGACATGATGTTTATGCAAAAAAACTCAGAAACTGGTGAACAGGTAACAGGACATACCTTACCTAACTATTCCTGGCATGAGGACAACCCAATCCCCTTTGCTGGTGTCATTCGTATCCCTATTATGTATCCAGGGTTCTACTAGGAATTATATCAAACATCTACAATGCTACAGATGACTGCTAGGTTCTCGGTTTTGGCAGGAAGAAGGAAAAGTGCACAGGATTACCTGGTTGAAGAGTTCGAGCATTTCTCTTCCACGAAGTATCCTGGATTGGTCGACTGGAATTATAGTTGGATGCAATATTTCTAGGGTTTCCACTTTGATCGAACTCCATCTATATATAGTTGGGAATCCCGATCATAATGGATAGAGGGGAATCCTAATTTGAATTTGATTATGAGAGATCTATCTCTCGGCAAGCTAGGATTCAGTTGGTGTAAGTTAACATGAATTTGAATTTGATCACAGCCTCTTTGAATCGAATTTAAACAGTACTTGAGAGTTCAAAACTCCCATTTGCACTTAGGTTCCTACCCTTTTACATATTTCAATTCCATCCTCTATTGTTAGTATTCCATAAGAATAAATTTTAAATAGAAATAAAAAGATTTTTAACACAATGGAAATTGATTAAGGGGTTTACAGCTTCTTCACAGGAGGCATCGTCACCTGTGACAGAGAGCCTTCCTCCTCTTCCACTCAACCCACCTCAAGGAGGCGTGCCGGCTAACGACGTACCCATCCACGAGCTCATTAGAGGCATGACGGAGGCGCAGAGGGCACAGATAGATGCCCTCAGGCAACAAACAAAGGTGATGTGGGCATACATAGAGCATGCTTATCATGTCACCTTGATAGCCATGGAGAGGGTTGCTCAGTAGCCGCAGTAGCCCACTCAGCCGAAAGGAGGGAATATATGGGACTTCAAGAAGATGAACCCTCGGGATTTTAAAGGAACTGAAAGAATCTTGTACGCTGACGAATGGCTCGAAGACATCGAGCGGATTATGCCGGTTTCTCGGATCTCTGAAGACCTGAAGATTGAAGCGGTCGGATTGCAGCTTCTAGACATCGTTCGTATATGGTTCAGAAATGAGCCCCGGATTGTGGATCCAATATTGACCTGGGACCAATTCAAAGATCTCTTTAAGAGGAAATTATTCCCGATGGTGGCCAAATGCGTTCTGGAGAAGCAGTTCCAGAATTTGGAGTACGACATCTTATCCGTAGACGAGTATGCCACGGAGTACGGCCGATTGAGTTGATTCATGGAATACATGGTCAGAGGCCGGGAGGATCGAGTAATAAGATTCTGGCAGGGATTGGCCAAGGAGATCAGGGTCTACATCTCTTCCGATACTACTACGTTCGTGGGGATCGTGGCCGAGGCCCAGAGGATAGAGGTGGACCTAAACCTAAGGCCCAAGAGGGACCGTGACACAACAAGAGGTGGCGTTAGTGCGGGACCAGCCAAGCATCCCCAATTTCAACCGAGGACCTTTCGGCATCAGCAGCAGAATCGTGCCTCGGCCAGAGCAGCCACCCAGCAGGTGTAACAGCCTCAGAGGCAGTTACAGTAGGCTCTGTATTGTAATCACTATGGAAAGATTGGACACATCTGGGACGACTACAGAAAGAGGCTCGGAGCGTGTTTGTAATGCAGATCACCTTCGCACCAGCTGAGAGAGTGCCTTCTAGCTCCTGTTCGGCCAGGATAGGAGGTAGCACCATCATAGAGAGGACCAATTAGGCTACCAGCGGTTCCGCAACCGTGAGGCCTACCACTCCCCACTCAGCAGCAACGTTCGCCCAACACGAGCAGAGGGGAGCACCTTAGTAGGGCAGAGCCTTCGCTATGACCGTCGAGGAGCCCGAGCCTACCAATGATGTGATAGCAGGTTCTGTACTCCTCTATTCTTTTTTAGCTATAGCTTTGCTTGATTCGGGTGCATCCTACAGTTTTATTTCTGTAACTTTCGTATTTAATCATAGAATAGTATCTGAGCCCTCAGATAGTAACTGCAAAATCATGATGGACGGAGGCATTGTCCTAGTCAAGGATATTTGCATCAGGTATCGTATCACCTTGGGAGGTAGAGAATTGTGTGTCGACTTACTCGTAATGCCACTTCTAAGTTTCGATATCGTTCTCGAAATGGATTAGTTGAGTAGGAACCATGCCAGTATAGACTTTTGTCGAGGATGCATTGTATTCATTCCTCCCAAAGAGTCTGTATTCGAATTTGCTAGAGGAGCAGTGGAGCAGCATAGCGAGGCTATTTGCGGAGCTATGATTGAAGAGAAGGAGATACCTCATCCCATCATCGCAGAATTCCTTGATGTATTTCCTGAAGAATTATCGGAATCGTCGCCTGATAGGGACATCGAGTTCGCTATTGTTATTGTGCCAGGCACAAAACCAGTAGCACAGTATGCATACCAGATCAATAACAAAGTGGCGGGAGAGTTGAAGAAGCAACTTGATGAATTGCTAGAGAAAGGATTCATCAGGTCGAGTTCATCGCCATGGGGAGCCCCGGTACTATTTGTGCCAAAGAAAGATAGGATGGTGCGAATGTGCATCGACTATAGGGCCTTAAACAACCTGACAATTAAGAATAAGTACCCGCTACCGAGAATTGACGACCTCTTCGACCAGTTGTACGGCGTGAGAGTATTTTCAAAAATTGATTTGAGGTTGGGCTATCATAAGTTGAAAGTAAAGGAGGATATCCCAAAGACGGCCTTTCGAACCAAGTACGGCTAGTATGAGTTCATGGTGATGCCGTTTGGGTTGACTAATGTCCCGGTAGTCTTCATAAACTTGATGAACAAGGTATTCCATCCATACCTTGACAAGTTCGTGGTGGTGTTTATCGATGACAAACTTATATATTCGAAGACACTTGAAGACCACGAGGAGCATCTCAGGATAGTGCGGGAGACCCTCGGGAAGGAGAAGCTCTCCGAAAAACTCTCAAAATATGAGTTTTTCTTAGACAAGGTAGAATTCCTTGGACATGTTGTGATAGGAGACGGTATATTCGTGGATCCGAAGAAGATCGATGTCGTAGAATCTTGGACTACTCTGACTACTGTGGCAGAGATCCAGAGATTCTTAAGATTGGCGGGGTACTACAGGAAGTTCATATAGGAATTCGCTCGAATCGCAGAGCCGATGACTAGGCTCACTCAGAAGGACGTAGAGTTCGTATAGACATAGGACTGTCAGGTTGCATTCAATGAGCTGAAGAAGAGGTTGACGACAGCTCCCGTATTGACGTTGCCATCGGATTCCGATGGTTTTGCCATTTATAGTGATGCCTTGGTAAAGGACTGGGATGTATTCTAGAGCAAAATAAGAGAGTGATAGCATATGAGTTCAGACAGTTACGGTCGCATGAGAAGAACTATTCTACCTATGACCTAGAGTTAGCAGCAGTGATCTTCGCCTTGAAGTTGTGGAGACATTACTTGTACGGAGGGCGAGTGAAAAATTTTACTGACCACAAAAGCTTGAAGTACGTCTTCACACAAAAGGAGTTGAACATGAGATAGCACAGATGGTGGAGCTGATGAGCAACTTTGATATTTCCCTATATTATAATCCGAAAAAGGCTAATGTAGTTGCGGACGCCTTGAGCAGGTATCTAGTAGCTGTGGTTGACTCGAGACCATCACTTGTTAGCGGATTTGGAGAGTCTGGACATAGATATTGTCATTATAGGAGTAGAGATGTAGATGATGGCTATGCAAATTCAGTCAAGATTGATGGACAAAATCCGCGAGACACAATATCAAGACGAGAACCTGAGGAATATCATAGCACAGATGCGGGCTGGATTGTTAGATGATTTCTCCCTTGCAGAGGATGGCTCATTGAGGCACGACACTAGATTGTGTATACCTAGTGGTGATCTGCGGGAGGAAGTCATGCAGGAGACACATCTTGTAAGCCCCCTAATTTTTGGATTTTATTTTAATTATTTTTAATTATTGTATATGGCTGTTTTAAATATTAAAGTCAATAATGACTATATTAGTAGTTTACCGTAGCTTTGACTTTTGAAGCACAACAAATATTGTTTTCTTGAATCCAATTCTATAATTGAATTCTAGACTCGTCCACCTTCAGTTTGATATATCAAGTCACATTCAAATTTGTTCTCCAACATTCTTTTGGCTTCACATGATTTCGGGTCAACTTAGACCATTTGATCATTTATCGTAATTCTAGGCCTAACTTCCAATTTGATTTTGGGACTTGACATAGATCGAAACCGTATGACCCAATATATAGTTTTGATCCATTTTGAGTCTAAAATGCACATGCCTAGGGTGTACCATCCAATTGAGTTCCCATGTGCTACTTATTTATAAATGGCACTGAGACTCATTAAATTGATTTTCGGGTCCAATTTGACTAGTAATGCTACTCGGACCATAACCTACTCAACCCTATTAGTTAGAGCCTAACTAGGATTACCAAAACCAAGTATACATATATTTAAGGGAATTTTAAGGATTAAATTGCAGCCATATGCAATATTCTCTTATATCTTTGACTTGGTCAAACATCTAACCAAAATAGGAAACCTATTAATAATAGTATGATTTGGAGAACTAAATCTTATCCAAATTAGATCAAACCAAAGCCCATGCCCTAATAATATAAATACAAAACCAACCCTAACCTTTTCCTCTCTCTTCACAACCACCAACACCCCACGTAACCCCTACTTGCACGCGGCCACAACCCCCCAACCCGAAATCTTAGCCGTCCCCCCTTTCTTCACAAAATATAATTTCTTCTCATTTTTGTGCCAACCACCACCACTCTTATAACTCCCTCGACATCCACTTCCACCCTAGAAACTATAGGAGCAACCTTGCGACCATTAGAGAGGTTCACGACATGCTACTTGGGCCGAAACTCTGCCTAATCGAAGTTTGAAACGTCACAGCAGGTTAGTCGATTTGTAGATTATGTTTTACCCAATTTTTCTCATCCTTTTATCCTCAAACCAAGTTTGAGAGTTACCTTTGTGTGTCTACTCCAACCTCTGGTAGCCGGATCCCCTATTACCAAGCGGTTTTCTCGTGGCGTCGATTCTACGACAGGTTATCCAGAACCGATGAATTCTGTTGCGGGCCACTTTTTGCCTATTTAACTCAGTCTCTAGCCTTTTTATATTTTTATTCAGAATCTTGACATCTATACCTTTCCGAAGCATATCAAAAAGTTAGGTTTTGCGTTCGTTTACTATTTTTAAAAATTCATGACATTTGCCGTGTCACCGAACTCTGATAAATTCTGCTTTACTTGTGTCCAAAAGTGTCAAAACTCCATGAATCCATATTAAACTTTATGTTGTGCAAGATTTAACATTATAAATACTATTTTAACTAAGTTTTGGAATTTTTACTGAATTTATTAATTTTATTTAATCATTATTTTGGGGCTAAATTAATGGGTCGAATTAAGGAAGTCATATGTGGCATTGACATAAGATCTCTGGTGAAAGGGTTCCCCTATTGAAAATATAATTATAGAAATATATAAATATTTATAGATAAATTTTAGAATTTAAATATATTATTTTTTTATAATTGTAAAGTATTTACGAGAGGATTTGGTACCTATATGTACTTATATAATAGATGCAGTGTCTAACAACGTTATGGCAACTAGGAGGCGTAGTTACTCATATAATTTATATATGATATGTTGATATAGAATATTAAATATAATGTATTATTATAGGTGAGCTTAGAAGGATCGACAAAGTCATCGGAGTTGGTCAGGCCTACCCGCAGATAGCAGTTACAGGCAAGCGTGCCTTGCCGTCGTTACAGATTATTCTTTTCTATTTTGTTGTTATTTTTTATTAGCATTGTATGATGTAGGACGTTGATACATAGTGTCCATTTGTAGACGGGTGTCAATGTCATGATAGTGACATCGAGTACTGACATTAGGCATTACATACATACTGATGTGTCCATTGACACAATTGACCACATGATACCGACACATTCATGATGCGAGGTATACATGACTATTCATGGTATTGACCTCGTGTTAGCATTCTAGATTTCTTTATCATTATTGCTTTTACTTTCGAGATGACTGTACAGACTTGACATTGCTAGATTATAGACATAGGAATTGGAGAGAACTTGACTACAATATCAGACCTATTGTCGTGTAGCCCGTTATTTAGTGACATTTATTTTTGTAGTGGAGTAAGGAATTATCACTGTCGATAATTGATTGTCCTTGGTGCCATGACACAGGTACTGGGGACAATACCCTGCTGAGGTGCTAGTGAGACATAATGGAAGGGTCTGGTATTCTAGAAAAGTATCTCACTTGCATAGCACATAGACGGATACAGTAGATTGGCTTAGTTCATATTTTTTTGTACCTTGGCATGTATATTATGCACCTTGCTATTCCTCTGAGGACCTGGCTATTTCCCAGACTTAGACGAAGCTGAAGACTACCCGGAGGTTAACGGTTCGGGAGCTGAGACCGGAGGCGTACCGACACAGGAGGACGAGATAGTGCCAGAAGATTTTTCGTGATCATGTCATCTTCATATTTAGTCTTGCTACATTATTTCCTTTTCTTTTCATCAGACTTGTAGTTGATTTGTACTTTGTTTCTATTTATGTGGTTTTGGAATGTTTTATCCGCACAGACTTTATTACTTTTATTGCTGGATATTTGAGACATTTCCTTATTTACTCCTAATCTCTTGTGGACTCTGTGGATGTGATTAGATGTATATACCTATGGACTGTGTTATATTTTTTGGTGTTATCATGATTTATAGCTTAAGTATTTCGCTAATGGGCATGTTGTGTAGCTTGGTCCATTGGTGAAGTGCTGCTGGCATGTATTCGTATACCTGATCCTACATATTTTGGGACTGGAGCATTACACATCTTTCTCAGTATTCCATACATCCAAGAGCCAACAAGATATACAAGGATCTGAGTGATCACATGTGGTGGTATGGTATGAATCGAGAGGTGGCACGCTTCATTGCTAGATGTCTAGTATGCCAGCAGGTTAAAGCCGAAAGGAAGAGATCATAAGGGTTGCTTCAACCATTACCGATTCCTGAGTTGAAGTGGGAACATGTCACGATAGATTTTGTCTCCAGTCTTCCACGTTCGCCAGAAGGAAATGATGCGATTTGGGTCATCATTGACATGTTGACCAAATCGGCCCACTTTATACCATTTAAGGTAGGATTTTCTATGAAAAGGTTGGCAGAGGTATATGTGAAGCAGATAGTCAGATTATACGGAGTTCCAGTGAGTATCATCTCCGATCGGGATAGTAGATTTATGTCCCACTTTTTGAGGAGTATACAGGCTAGCTTGGGTACATAGCTCAAGTTTAGCACTGCATACCACCTCAGACGGACGGACGGTCAGAGAGGACTATTCAGACGCTTGAGGACATGCTGAGGACTTGTGTATTAGATTTCAGTGGATCGTGGAAGGACTATCTTCACCTGGTAGAGTTTGTATACAATAACAGCTATCAGGCCAGTATAGAGATATCTCCATTTGAGGCTCTATAGAGACGAAGATGCCAAACTCCGTTATCTTGGGTTGACGTGGGCGAGAGAGCACTATTGGGACCGAAAATGGTAGTAGATGCTGCGGAGAAAGTAAAGTAGATTAGAGAACGTCTTTACGTGGCTCGGGACAACAAAAGCACAAGGTCGACAGTCACTGAAGATCGTTACAGTTCAAGGTGATTTGGTGTTCTTAAAGATATCTCCGACATGTGGCATGATTCTTTTCGGTGGAGGTAGTAAGCTCAGCCCAAGTATCATCGAGCAATTCGGTATCCTTAAGAGGTCGGGGCAGTGGCATACCGATTGGCTTTGTTGTCTGCACTAGAGGGAGTGCACAACATATTCTATATGTCACAGAGCGATGGTACGTGGCAGACCCCAGCCATGTATTGGATCACTCGAAGATCGAGGTGGGACCGAGACTTAGCTATCAGGAACAGCTTGTAAAAATCTTGGATCGCAGAGAGAAGATGCTGCGAAACCAAACGATTTATTTGGTTCGTGTCGCATAGAGACACCACTCTCCGGACGAATCCACATGGGATAGAGAGGACGAGATGCGCGAGCGTTACCCCTATATATCTTTTTGAGTCGTAAGGTATCTTTCTATTTTGTGTCTAACTTTAAATTTTGAGGACAAAATTTTCTAAGGGAGGTAGATTTGTAAACCCTCAGACCAATATTTTATTTATTTGCTATGAATTAAATGCTTGATAAAATTTGTATGTAAATATTTATCTAGTTAATAATAGGAATAGAGGAATTTATAAAACCAAATTCTCAAAGGGCCTTGGTGCAAAGATTTCAAATTCAAATCTGTTGTTTGCTTGGCCGACTACACTGAGTTGTTCAAATTTAGATTTGATCCTTCCTTATATAAATCGAATCTGTCCAAAACAATTCAAGATATATTTCTCCTAATCTAAATCAAAGTCCTTAATCAAATCCTAATCGAATCCATCTATAACCCTCCATATCTCTCTCTCTCTCTCTTTATATATATATATATATATATATATATATATATATATATATATATATATATTTTTATATATATATATATATATATATATATATATATTATATATATATATTTTATATATATATATATATATATATATAAAATATATATATATAAAATGTATATATATATATATATATATATATATATATATATATATATATATATATATATATATATATATATATATTAGTATTCAAATTTCTTTTCTCATCTACGTTAGCCTAGAAGACTCTAAATTCTTCTCCATCACGAAGAACAGTAGTCGAGTTGTCGAGAAGGCCAGTCGAACCCCTATAAATGAGCCCTGTCAGGTAATTCTTGTCTTTAATTACAACCTATGTTATTTACGCCAGGTGTTTGATTAAATGTTTAGAAGGAGTCTATGGAAGAGAATTCAGTAATCAAATAGGGAGTATAGGAAACCAGAGTTGGTTAGTACCTATGTATCCTAGAACTGACATTAAGGTAATGTAAATCGATGGGATCTTGGGTTAAATCGATAGGATCTTGGGTTCTTGTGTATGTTATGGAGTTCAAGTCTGTGTGGTTCCTTGTGGGTCTATGAGTATAGGTGTTCTTGCAAAACAGTAGGACAACAGGTTCTAAGGGTGTACATGAATAAGACTTGGATCCATGTGTCACAACCCGCACCCACTGTAAGGGTACGAGAACGTAACAACGCCCAGCCTACGCCGCAGTGTCGGCGGTAGAACGTTGTCCTAGGTCACAACATCTAACAATATAAGGTGATGCACAGTTATACTCCCCGAATGGGGGTGACATAACAGAATACAATCTCAATCACATCTAGGGTAGAAGTACGATAAGATAGATAGAAAGATACGAAATCCAAATCCACAAGACATACAATAGAGAGATGATACTAAGTGTCTAAGATACAACTCAACAATATCCAGAATATACAGATCCCAATATACAACTCAAACTCAAATGACAAGAAAATAATATAAGCCTAGACTAGGGAGCCTTAGTCTCTACAGCTAGTGGATCCGGCTGGAAGTCCGGGTCATAAGTGTCGTCTATAGCTGTCCCATAATAGGTGTCTATGCAGGCCTCATCCTCATCCTCTGTAAAATTTTTAACAGTGTCCAGTCAGGATAGGAGCGAGCACAATACATCTCACGCAGATCATAACAGGTTAGAAAATATAACGTGCAATAGAGTAAGATACATGAAACACTAAAAGAAGATGTATATGAAAAACAGAAGGATATGATAATATGAAATATCTATATATGATAAGTAAGAACTGTAAGCAACATGTGATTTAGAGTACAATATGGTTATGTAAACGGGTTAGGTTATACAATAAATGGGACTCCTTTGTACGTGGGTGTACAATGGACATATACAATTTCTTATACAATAGGATTGATCACATAACCATTTCTACTCTCCCTCCCCAATCAATACACAAGGATCCAATTCAGTTACGTTACCTTATACAATGGCTTGTACAATGGCTTATACAATAGAGCTCAATGCGATAATGAGAGTACAATATGCACAATAAGTGTACAATGATAAGGATATTCAATAAATACAATATGTTAGTGAAATGCACATCATAATATGTATTTAGTGAACACAAAGGAGATAACATCCCAAAAGAAGATCCATATAGTACCAATCCGTGTTACCAATGTATCAGCATCAAGTAAATTAATCTATGGCAAGAATAGACGTTCTAGCAAGTATAAAACGGTCAGAGAATGTACTCGCCTGATAACTGAATGTCCGAAGAGGGTGTACTGCCTGAGGAGAGGTGTATGTCTCCTAATCAGAGCAACACAAGTTACAACATGTCTAAAATATAGAAATAGATTGCTACAATGCATCTACATGTTGTCTAGGTCAAACTAGGCTAAAGACAACACTTGGTCAACTCTAGTCAATTATCTAGTCAAAGCTAGGTCAACTGGGTCAACCTAGACTCAATGAAGTCTCACTAGGCCTAACCAGTCTACCCTAGCTAGTACACACCATACAAATCCAAGGCTATACAGGCCAACACAAGTCACATATCAAGATACATCACATTCATGCATATTCAACATTATATATATATATATATATATATATTATATATATATATATATATATATATATATATATATATATGAGAAAAGAACTAACATGTAAAGCTATGTGTGTGTGTGAACATGAAGGTGTACATGAAAAGGGAAATCAACACTAGTTATGAGTTTACACTACACATGGCACAAAGCTAACCCATCTACATTACACATGTATTATACTTAACATGCATGGCTACAAGTATACATCTATATACATTAGAGTAGAGACTATTTAAGTTATAACTAACATGCATCTATACTCTACATAAATCTATATACATTATAGCAATCATTTAGAGAAGGGTTACATGGCATGGTGGTTGATATAGAGTGGGGTATCCTTGTGCAGAGGGTGAAGTTCATTCTCAGTTTAGTTCCATATATGTATATAAACTAAAGTGAGCTATCCCATAAACTGGTGTAACTAACCACATAAAATGAACCATGTTATCTGAAATCTGCCATTAAGCCAACATCCCATATGCATACAGCTCATGCATTGTCTAATACTGAAATTAACTAACATTTCGAATTAAGGGGTTGAAGGTTAATATTACATTCATAGACATTCCACTATATTGAAAACTGAAATTGGCTTGACAATAGAAAAAGGAAGGTATATATTCTTACATGGACAGTTCAGTGTTCGAACAACCTAAAATGAACTAACATTCAATCTAAATATCAGCTATGCATTGGTTCTATGTCTACATATGAAATCTGATATTGCATTTACAATATTTATACATTATGCATTCATATCTATCATTACATATATACCTTGCATTTATATCTAGCATTCATTATATACTCTCATGCATGCATTGTATATCATTCTTTCATTCATGCATTTATGCATTGCTTACATACATTACATTAATTGTATTCCTACATGCTTGCCTTCAACCATATATATACATTAATGTAAAGAGGATATATATCATATATATATATCATTTCATTCATCTAACATATCATGCATTACATACTCTATATTCATTTAATATCCATACTATATAGGCTCATAGGTTACACAAAATGCATATATCGTATAGTCACTCTTTTACTTAAAATCAATATTGTACCAATTGGGCATTCACTAAATTCTAGGATTAAAGTATGTTGTAGTACTTCGTGTTAGCTTTCTGAAACTTCAAACGGATCGCATTTTCGTGTCCGGAAGCTCCCAGAATCGCAAAAATACCGAAACGCGTTCGTCTTTCGTACAACTGACACTCAAATAATTCTACAGAAAGTTACAGAAAGAATTTGGCTTATTAAAATATATATTTGAAAAGCTAACTTCGATACGGTTCTTTTAAAAAAATGGGACATAAATCGGAGTTCTAAGCTAAAAGTTATGACATTTCTAAGTTGCTTTGGTTAATAAAAACGTGGATAAAAATTATGACGAATTTGAGTTGTTTTTGGACAAAAGAAACACATGTATGCCAAGATACTTGGATACCAACATAGGTATCCAAATGAAACTCATTCTAACCATCCTAACTAAGATCAATCTACTCTCTAACCATTCTAAACCGAATTTAAATATCTATTTAAACTATTATCATACATACATACACATGGGTGTCATAATTTGGGATCTATCAAGTAGGACACAAGACACATATCTAAAATCCTTAAGAGAGCTCCAAATGGCCTCAAATTTGAATCTAGAGGGGACACATGCATGAGGATGGATCCTACGGATTCAAAACTAATTTATATGCAAAGGAAATCGATTTAGAGGATAGGTTTTACCTATTGGGAGTGGAATTCCAATGAAATCCTTTAGGACACGGCTCCGATACGAAGATTCCTCAAAGTGGACACTCCTCCTTGCACTCCTCTTCCAATCCTTGGTAGCACCCTTCCTTTGGAGAATGGAAATGATTGAGGGAAGGTTTGGTGAAGGAATAATTTGATTTGGAGATCAAATCAATGAGAATGCTTTCTAAAATTAGGGAAGAACAAAAGAAAAATAAAAAAGGCAAGATTGTAATGAATGAAATGAATCATTTTCCCCTAAAGGTGGCTGCCATAAAGAGTCCATTAGGGCTAATGGGAAATATCCTAATTGCCCCTCTCTAGTCTCATATGGTTAAGTCTAGACTAGGTTCAAGTTTGGGGTCAAAATGATCTAGTTTTGAGTCTCTAACTTAACCATTCTAACATGATAAAAATTAGTTTAATTAACTAACTTAAATGTTGGGTTTTGTGGGCCATGCTTAACTTAATATTGGGTCACATCTAGAGTTTAAGCTACCCAGGTTACAATATAAGTCGGAACGAGACGAAACTCAAACTCGACTAAACAAATCCAATAAAAACAATATTAAAAATATAAAATTTCTCCAAAGTATTAAAATATGAAAAATAACCAAAATCATAATACATCAATTTAAATATTATTAAAATAATCTAAAATTTACCAATTAATCAAAATCCTAAATAATTCAAAAGTCACAAAATGACCAAAATACCCTTAGCCTAAAAAGTTGTTAATAGTTATTCTAATCACATGGTTAGGTCCCTATGGTCATGGTTAGTCTCTAGGCTCAACAGTTCTAGGGTTTACTAGCTAACACATTAAATTTATAATTCACTAATTTCAAATAGTATTAAATTAATTAAAAATTTCCATAAATCATAAATCCTATTATTAAATAATTAACTTTTACAAAATTTCAAAATTACCCTCATTTTAGAAAAGTGGGTGTTACAAGTCTACCCTCCTTAGAAAATTTTGTTCTCGAAATTAAGATGGTCGTACTCCTTCTAGGTTAAACTCCCAACAATTAAGGTCTCAGGACTTACCTAAATCATACAATTTAAAAGAATGACATACAGGGTCATGGCTTACTGTGGTAATGAAAGTCTCATCTAGGTATACTAGTCACACTAGACCAAAACAATCATAGGGTATCAAAACATACAAGCAATCACGGGTGTTGAACTAGAAAAGTTACAAAAACAACAATCATCAAAGCTGTAAGGCAATCTACCATCCTATATGAAAACTGGTAATTATCAAAAATAAAATAAGATAACTACTAATCATCTATAAAGGGGTACTATTTAAGAAAAATCAAAACCAAAAGTTTGAGGAACGAAATTCAATAGCATTGAATCCAATCATAATATAATATATATAGAAAGAGAGAGTGTTAGAGAGGAAAAAGCTAACATTATGTAAATGTTATGTGGTTAGTGTGTGTATGGGTGTATGTGGACATGTTCATATGGTTAGATAGTAGGCTTGTGGGTATGAAATATACATGAAAGTATATAGGAGGATTTGGGTTTCAAAACAATAGCTATCAAGTTACACTACTCATGGCATATTGGTTAAACAATCTACAATGCACAACCTATTTACTCATAACATGCATGGCTAACCATATATATACATATATCTATATGTATAGAGAGGTAGAGATTTAGTTATGTATCTATATACATTATAACAGTATGCAAATATATATATATATATATATATATATATATATATATATATATGAACATAACATAGAGATGAAGGGTTAGGTTTACATGGCAGTTGTGAACATTAGTATAGAGTGTCAAGGGTACAAGGGTTATAACTTAAAATGAAGGGTTCAATCATTCATTTCAGTTTAACATTACATATTAAATCTGAAATTGAACTAAACATTTAAAATCAATATGAAAATGTTAACATGTATTCAGTTTCAGGATTTTGTTGAAATTCGAACATCAAAACCAACCCAATGTTCACCACAACCACAACATAACATATAAGAGTATGAAACCTAATATTATATCCCTACATACAACAATGTATATGGCTCAAAACATTACTTTTAAAACTGTAAATTGAACTAATCACTTAGAATCCAATGTTAAAGGGTTAATATGCACACAGTCTCAGATTTGACAAATTCAAACACAAAACTCAATCAATTTCTTTAAAACTTGAAACCCTGTATATAACATACATGTGCAGTGATGTAAACAACGACTAATAACATGAAATTTATATTTAATTTACGAATTTAATCTGGAAAACAGAGAACTAGTCACTGATACTGTACTATATTAGAAATATTGGATTTTGAGAAATTAACATCAAACATATTAATATACATTTAGATAGGTTGGTAATCAAGTATAGCATGCATACATGTCAGGCAAGTATCTGTGTCCACTATATATATATATATTTTAAGGTAATACAAGAAATAATGGCAAGAAGGAAATAATGATAAAATTTGTTCTGCTTATCTGTTTAAAAGAAGGAACCATTTTGAAACCAGAGATATAATATCAAATCCAAGTTAAGGTCTAGCAAAATCATCGATTCATTATATTAGAAAAAAAATTTATTGCAAGAAGTTACACTATATTTATAATAACAACTAAGCTACTCCTACTCATACTCCTACTCCTAAGTTATTTGATGATGGAATACAATTTATAACAACAGAATGGTACGATAGAGATGATATATTTAAAAACCTTCTCAAGATACAATCTGATAATTATATGCGTCTGTCCAAAATCATGTTACTCAGAGTCCTCGCCATGCCAGTAAGCAAGGCTGCGATAAACGATAGATTCCATAACTGGATTATGCACGTCTACAATCATGTCGTCTGGAAATCTCGCTATGCCGACTAGTATAGCTGCGAGAAATTCCAAATCTCATAACCAAGATACGTACATCCGAAGTCAGGTCCCTATGTTTTCGCCACGCCAGCTAATATGGCTACGATAAACTACAGGTTCCATAATCAAGTAGACGTTTTACCATCCTTGTATTCCCGTCAACATATGTCATCAGAAAATATCGTAACTCAGGCCATAAAATTTATCTCGATAGGAAAATCAAAATCAACAACGATCCAACAAAATTAAATTCAATAATCAAGGAGTGAGATCAACAAACAAGGAAAATGATTTCAAATTGAAGTTTAAATAAGATTCTCAAGGGTCATCCTAGGAATCTCTCAAGGAATCCTAACTGTGATTGAGCACCTTCAAAAATATCCTAATCCTACTGCTGGCTGTAGTGATACTCTAGTTCGAATACCACTACATAAACTCGACCTGCATGGGCCACTACAAAAAATGTGTCACAACCCGCACCCACTGTAAGGGTACGAGAATGTAACAACGCCCAGCCTACGCCGCAGTGTCGGCGGTAGAACGCTGTCCTAGGTCACAACATCTAACAATATAAGGTGATGCACAGTTATACTCTCCGAATGGGGGTGACATAACAGAATACAATCTCAATCACATCTAGGGTAGAAGTACGATAAGATAGATAGAAAGATACGAAATCCAAATCCACAAGACATACAATAGAGAGATGATACTAAGTGTCTAAGATACAACTCAATAATATCCAGAACATACAGATCCCAATATACAACTCAAACTCAAATGACAAGAAAATAATATAAGCCTAGACTAGGGAGCCTCAGTCTCTACAGCTAGTGGATCCGGCTGGAAGTCCGGGTCACAAGTGTCGTCTACAGCTGTCCCATAATAGGTGTCTACGCAGGCCTCATCCTCATCCTCTGTAAAATTTTCAACAGTGTCCAGTCAGGACAGGAACAAGCACAATACATCTCACGCAGATCATAACAGGTTAGAAAATATAAAGTACAATAGAGTAAGATACATGAAATGCTGAAAGAAGATGTATATGAAAAACAGAAGGATATGATAATAGGAAATATCTATATATGATAAGTAAGAACTGTAAGCAATATATGATTTAGAGTACAATATGGTTATGTAAACGGGTTAGGTTATACAATAAAATAGGACTCCTTTGTACGTGGGTGTACAATGGACATATACAATTTCTTATACAATAGGATTGATCACATAACCATTTCTACTCTTCCTCCCCAATCAATACACAAGGATCCAATTCAGTAATGTTACCTTATACAATGGCTTGTACAATGGCTTGTACAATAGAGCTCAATATGATAATGAGAGTACAATATGTACAATGAGTATACAATGATAAGGGTATTCAATAAATATAATATGTTAGTGAAACGCACATCACAATATGTATTTAGTGAACACAAAGGAGATAACATCGCAAAAGAAGATCCATATAGTACTAATTCGTGTTACCAATGTGTCAGCATCAAGTAAATTAATCTATGGCAAGAATAGACGTTCTAGCAAGTATGAAACGGTCAGAGAATGTACTCGCCTGATAACTGAATGTCCGAAGAGGGTGTACTGCCTGAGGAGAGGTGTATGTCTCCTAATCAGAGCAACACAAGTTACAACATGTCTAAAATAAGGAAATAGACTGCTACAATGCATCTACATGCTGTCAAGGTCAAACTAGGCTAAAGTCAACACTTGGTCAACTCTAGTCAACTATCTAGTCAAATCTAGGTCAACTGGGTCAACCTAGACTCAATGAAGTCTCACTAGGCCTAACCAGTCTACCCTAGCTAGTACACACCATACAAATCCAAGGCTATACAAGCCAACACAAGTCACATATCAAGATACATCACATTCATGCATATTCAACATTATATATATATATATATATATATATATATATATATATATATATATATATATATATATATATATAAGAGAAAAGAACTAACATGTAAAGCTATGTGTGTGTGAACATGAAGGTGTACATGAAAAGAGAAATCAACACTAGTTATGAGTTTACACTACACCTGGCAAAAAGCTAACCCATCTACATTACACATGTATTATACTTAACATGCATGGCTACAAGTATATATGTATATACATTAGAGTAGAGACTATTTAAGTTATAATTAACATTTATCTATACTCTACATAAATCTATATACATTATAGCAATCATTTAGAAAAGGGTTACATGGCATGGTGGTTGATATAGAGTGGGGTGTCCTTGTACAGAGGGTGAAGTTCATTCTCAGTTTAGTTCCATATTTGCATATAAACTAAAGTGAGCTATCCCATAAACTGGTGTAACTAACCACATAAAATGAACCATATTATCTGAAATCTGCCATTAGGCCAACATCCCATATGCATACAGCTCATGCATTGTCTAATACTGAAATTAACTAACATTTTGAATTAAGGGGTTGAAGGTTAACATTACATTCATAGACATTCTACTATATTGAAAACTGAAATTGGCTTGGCAATAGAAAAAGGAAGTATATATGCTTACATGGACAGTTCAGTGTTCGAACAACCTAAAATGAACTAACATTCAATCTAAATATCAGCTATGCATTGGTTCTATGTCTACATATGAAATCTGATATTGTATTTATAATATTTATACATTATGCATTCATATCTATCATTACATATATACCTTGTATTTATATCTAGCATTCATTATATACTTTCATGCATGCATTGTATATCATTCTTTCATTCATGCATTTATGCATTGCTTACATACATTACATTAATTGTATTCCTACATGCTTGCATTCAACCATATATATACATTAATGTAAAGAGGATATATATCATATATATATCATTTCATTCATCTAACATATCATGCATTACATACTCTATATTCATTTAATATCCATACTACATAGGCTCATAGGTTACACAAAATACATATATCGTATAGTCACTCTTCTACTTAAAATCAATACTGTACCAATTGGGCATTCACTAAATTCTAGGATTAAAGTATGTTGTAGTACTTCGTGTTAGCTTTTCGAAACTTCAAACGGATTGCATTTTCGTGTCCAGAAGCTCCCGAAATTGCAAAAATACCGAAACGCGTTCGTCTTTCGTACAGCTGACACTCAAATAATTCTACAGAAAGTTACAGAAAGAATTTGGCTTATTAAAATATATATTTGAAAATCTAACTTCGATACAGTTCTTTTAAAAATATGGGAGATAAATCGGAGTTCCAAGCTAAAAGTTATGACATTTCTAAGTTGCTTTGGTTAATAAAAACGTGGATAAAAATTATGACGAATTTGAGTTATTTTTGGACAAAAGAAACATATGTATGCCAAGATACTTGGATACCAACATAGGTATCCAAATAAAACTCATTCTAACCATCTTAACTAAGATCAATCCACTCTCTAACCATTCTAAAACCGAATTTAAATATCTATTTAAACCATTATCATACATACATACACATGGGGTATCCTAATTTGGGATCTATCAAGTAGGACACAAGACACATATCTAAATTTCTCAAGAGAGCTCCAAATGGCCTCAAATTTGAATCTAAAGGGGACACATGCATGAGGATGGATCCTACGGATTCAAAACTAATTTATATGCAAAAGAAATCGATTTAGAGGATAGGTTTTACCTATTGGGAGTGGAATCCCAATGAAATCCTTTAGGACACGGCTCCGATACGAAGATCCCTCAAAGTGGACACTCCTCCTTGCACTCCTCTTCCAATCCTTGGTAGCATCCTGCCCTTGGAGAATGGGAATGATTGAGGGAAGGTTTGGTAAAGGAATGATTTGATTTGGAGATTAAATCAATGGGAATGCTCTCTAAAATTAGGGAAGAACAAAAGGAAAATAAAAGAGGCAAGATTGTAATGAATGAAATGAAATGAATCATTCTCCCCTAAAGGTGACTGCCATAAAGAGTCCATTAGGGCTAATAGGAAATGTCCTAATTGCCCCTCTCTAGTTTCATATGGTTAAGTCTAGACTAGGTTCAAGTTTGGGGTCAAAATAATCTAGTTTTGAGTCTCTAACTTAACCATTCTAATATGATAAAAATTAGTTTAATTAACTAACTTAAATGTTGGATTTTGTGGGCCATGCTTAACTTAATATTGGGTCCCATCTAGAGTTTAAGCTACCCGGGTTACAATACAAGTCGGAACGAGACGAAACTCAAACTCGACTAAACAAATCCAATAAAAACAATATTAAAAATATAAAATTTCTCCAAAATATTAAAATATAAAAAATGACCAAAATCATAATACATCAATTTAAATATTATTAAAATAATCTAAAATTCACCAATTAATCAAAATCCTAAATAATTCAAAAGTCACAAAATGACCAAAATACCCTTAGCCTAAAAAGTTGTAAATAGTTATTCTAATTACATGGTTAGCTCCCTATGGTCATGGTTAGTCTCTAGGCTCAACAGTTCTAGGGTTTACTAGCTAACACATTAAATTTATAATTCACCAATTTTAAATAGTATTAAATTAATTAAAAATTCCCATAAATCATAAATTCTATTATTAAATAATAAACTTTTACAAAATTTCAAAATTACCCTCATTTTAGAAAAGTGGGTGTTACACTATGTATGAGCAGTGAGTGGCAGGGGTATGGCACACAGGATCACCTGGGCATAGGGATGTTCAAATCTAGCATAACCATGACAGGTACTTGTGTGTAGGAAGAAAAATAGATGTGGGTATTTTGGATACAACCGTGAGTATCAATAGTTAGGTGTCAAGAGAATACAGAGATGAGTTACCTGTATGCAACAGAGAAGGCTATACAAGAATTATATGGGTGCATGGTTAGTCGAAGCTTTACGGGTACCTAGGGGTATAACTGAATATACCAGGTGGCCTTGTAGAGTTAGGACAAGGACATCATTGTAATGACATGTAAACCCTTGTATCTAATGACAAGGTTTGGCAAAGCCTAAACTGGGTCTGTACAATAAGACAGAGGTCGGAGAAACCATTGTTGCTACAACATTAGCAAATATAGGAGTAGGAGAGTACATGGTTGTGTACATTGGCATGTATCTAGGTGAAATATCTGTGGGTACACATGGTGATGGGGTGCAGGTAATATCCTGTAGTTCTTATGCATATGTTATTCCTGTGTTATATGCACATACAGGTGGTGTGAACAATAGAGTAGGTTAGTATCAGATGTTAAGACACCTATAGAAACATAGAAAAGTTGCAAACAGTAGCAACAGTATACTACCTCATTGCAGTGGTAATTTTCAGGTACTACCTATGTGTTGGATAGGATGTATCCTATGTTCAGGAAATTGGGGTGTATGTGTATGCAAATTAACAGATAATAGGTTTGGTAGTTATACTAGGAAAGTATAGAGTGTTCCAGTCCCTTTGATAGGGGTGCCTAGGTAAGGCCTCTCAAGCCTGTAGGGTCTTGTGGGTGTACACTACCTGGGCAGAGTACAGTAACAAAAATGAGGGGGTATTAATCTGGACTGGTGATATGGGTCATAGGTAGGTAGTACTTAGTGGGCAATTGTATCTGCAATGTGTAGCCACAAGCATGGGCAACTGTTGTGTACAGTATGTTCCCAAGTTAGGACACAGGTACATGTACAGGTAACATAAGATATATATATGTGGGTCTATCAGTAAGAGATAGGACATATGGGTGTGTCTTAACCTGTGTGTGCACAAGAGAGTAGCTACCTGTGTGAGAAATGCATGCAGATGTAAGTAACTATTATTGCTAGAACAGTACTGCAGTAGGTATTCTTGGGCATCTGTTACAGGTAACATATAGAGGTAGGGTGTCACGCCCCGCACCCAGTGTAGGGGCACGAGAAGTAAGTACGTCCAGCCTACGCCGCAGTGTAGGCGGTAGAATACTGTACTAGGTCACATACATCTAACTATTATAAGGTACCTGTACAATGTATACGCTCTGAATGGAGGACAATATAGAAATGTACAACTCAATCACATCTAAGGTAGAAAGTATAATAATATAGATAGATAAGATCTGAATCCACAATGAAATACAAATAATAGAGAGTCTAAGTGTCTAAGATAAAAACTCCACAATATCCAAACATCACAAAATCTCAGATATATACAATGAGTATCCAAATGAGATAATAACTAAAAATAAGATAAAGCCTAATCTATGGGGATATCAGCATCTACTGTTAAAGGTCTAAGTCACAGGTGTCTTCTAAGGCTGTTCCATAGTATGTAGGACATAAATCCTCGATGTCATCTGTAATATTTTTAACAGGTCCAGTCAGAACGGGAGCAAACATAATACAACTCACGTAGTTCATAATATGACAGGATATGTAAATATGCTATAGAGTAAGATACATGAAACGCTGGAAAATAAATGAAGTAAAAGAGATGGCTGTAAAAAAATATCTACTATAAGTAAAAAGCTAATAGTGGCTAGTGTTGTAGAGTACAACGTAACGACTTGAATTTGCACATGAGTAATCTAAGAGTTTGTACATGAGTATACTACTTTGGAATTTTTTACATGACCATTTATACTCAGCCGTACCCTAATCAATACACAAGGATCCAGACAGGTTATGTTATTGCACATGATATCACGTGAAGGCCCATAAATGGGTGCACATGAATGTATACATGGGGGATCCGTGAACATGAGAGTACATAAATCATAAGAGTGCACATGAATGGTGAAAGCACCGGAGTACATGATGAAAGTAAAATGCACATGACATACTGTAACCCGATTCTCCCGAGGGGGATAACATCTCATGAAGGGATCCATATAGTACCAATCCGTGTTAACAACGTGACATCATCAAGTAAAGTAATCTAGTGCATAAATGTAAATCCTATCAAGTATGAAACGGTCAGAGAATGTACTCGCCTGGTATCCTAAGTATCCGATGAATATATATGTCCAAACAGAGTAGATGAGTCCTAAACAGAGCAACACATGTCACAATATGTCCAGAATGGTAATACTGAAGATTACAATGCATTCTATATGATATCTAGGTCATCTAGGCCAAAGTCAACTCTTGGTCAACTCTGGTCAACTACACTAGTCAAACTAGGTCAACTAGGTCAATCCTAGTCCAATCAAGTCTCACTAATCCTAACCAAGCCTAGGCTAGCACTCACATACAATTTCAAAGCTAACACAAGCTATCAAACACACATTTCATATATATATATATATATATATATATATATATATATATATATATATATATATATATATATATATATATATATTTTTTATATATATATATATATACACTCAATGTATATAAAGCATACATATTATAGGCATTCATATATACACTCAATGTATATAAAGCATATATATTATAGGCATTTATATATACATAGGCAAGTGTCAAATAAAATATTGTGTGTGTACAAGGGTTAAATGTGTGTGTCAAAATATATATATACATATATATGTACATTGTTATTTACATACATACATATATACATGCATATTTAAATATATATAGAGAGATACATAGATAGATATATAGAGGGATAGGGAGATACATATGTACAGGTACATTATAATAGTTAGATGTATGTGACCTAGGACAGCGTTCTACTGCCGACACTGCGGCGTAGGCTGGGCGCTGTTACGTACTCGTACCCTCACGGTGGGTGCGGGTCGTGACACGTTTTTAGTGGTGGCCCATGCAGGTCGAGTTTGTGTAGTGGTATTCGAACTAGAGTATCACTACAGCCTGCAGTAGGATTATAATTTTTTTTGAGGTACTCGATCACATTAGGAAACACTCTTAACTGAATTCCTGCCATCTAAATTCCTGTTGAAGATTGCTTCCTTGAAATAACTGTCCTTCCTTGAATTATCGTTTCTATTTCAGTATTGATTCCTCGTTTGATCTGTCTCCAGGATGGTGATTGAGACACGATCGCATCGCTCTGGCCCAGCAGACGCTGGTGAGAGGCCTACCACCCCTCGTCCAATTGCGGACACTGGGCCACAATACCTCCTGTTTCTGCTCATATAGGAGCTTCTGCAGCTTTTGGGAGTGCACCTCCACCTGTCCGGAGGTCTTCTCCCGTCATTCCGGATATGTATCAGCAGAAGTTACCTTCAGGAACAGTGGATACGGCTCAGATGTTCATCCTTTTCTAGCGATTCCTGGAGACTCGGCTGCAGATGCAGCAGAGCCAGTCTGCTGAATTTCGACAGAGCATACAAGATACTCACCAGTTGGTCAGGACGACAGTAGAGCTGGTGGCTGCTCAGCCACTGGGAGGTCAGATGCAGCCGTATCAGCCGAGGACTTCAGACATCCAATCCTTTAAGAAGATGGGACCCCGGGACTTCAAGGGTACAGAGGGCATCATATATGCTGACGATTGGATAGAGCATATTGAGGAGATATTCCTATTGGCACAGATACCAGCTAGATTAAAGATCGAGGCAGCCGCCAGTCAGATACAGGACTGGGCCCGTACTTGGTACCAGACAGACCCGAGGGTTGGTACAGCCGGTCAGACTTGGGCAGCGTTCAAAAAACTGTTCAAGAAAAAATTCTTTCCCGATACAGCACTCGGTACCTTGGAGGCACAATTCGAGAGTTTAGTTCAAGGGAACCAGACCGTTGAGGAATACTTCGGGGAGTTCTGCAGTTTGGATAGATTCGTTGAGGATCTTACTGAGGCTGGAAAGGCGAGAAGGTTCCGTAGGGGTTTGATCAGAAAGATCAGGTCGTATACCAAGAGCGGCCGCGACGCCACTTTAGAGCAGATTTTGGTAGGAGCCATGGCAGCGGAGGACGATCTTGGGCTGAAGGAGAAGAGAACGCGAGACACTCAAGGAGCTAGTAGCAGTGCGGGCCCGGCCAAGAGTCCCCGCTTACAGATTCATCAGCAGTATCCGCAGCAGATGCCATACCTATATATTCATCAGCAGTATACGTAGCAGATGCCACGCTTACAGATTCAGCAGCAGTATCCGTAGCAGATGCCACACCTACAGATTCACAGCAGTATTCGCAGCAGATGCCACACTTACAGATTTAGCAGCAGTATCCGTAGCAGATACCATACCTACAGATTCAGCAGCAGTATCAGCAGCCGAGGATCTACTTTCAACAGCGGCAGATTCAGGACCGTGTACCCTTTCTGCAGGCACAGTATCTACAGAGGCAGTAGCAGGCCCCGGGACAGCATCTTGTTATCATTTGCCCCTTCTGTAAGGGACCAGGGCATGGAGGATGGGTAGATATTTACTGTACGGAGGATCCGATCATCGGCTGAGAGAGTGTCCTGAGTCATTTGGACAGACAGTTCAGGAAGCAGAAGCTAGGGCTCCGGTAGGCCAGCAGAAGGGATTACCCCTTACCGACTCAGCAGCAGAGGTACAAGCAGCATCAGCAGCAGGCCAGGGGAGGCCAGCAGGGGCGAGCTTTCGCCAGGACAGTCGAGGATGCACAGGCCATTGGAGATCTAGTTGCAGGTTCTGTTCTTTTGATTCCATTTTCGTAATTGCCTCTTATAACTGTCTTGAAAATTTGATTCCCTCTGTTCCTTGTTGATTGATCAATTTTGTTCTGTTATTCTTGTGTTATGTTTGATTTCTTCTGAGATAAATCATATGGGCTAGGTCACCTCAGTTATGGGATCTAGAATCTTCGATAGTCGTGTTAGCTGGCATAATGAGAGCATATAGTCAGATTTAGGATGTACTTCTCGGGTATGGAAATTTAAGGTTTTCGCTGTCTAGCATGCGGCAATGCGAAAATTTTAAATACCATAATTCTAGAGGTATGTGTCTTAGTCAAGGACTCTGTGATTATCGTAGCCTTGCTCACTAGCGTAACGAAGATTATGAGTATCATAATTTTGGACAGACGCATATGATTATCGAACTGTGTGATTTTGAGACTATGATTGTGGGGGTGTTTGACCTAGAAGGAGTACTACCATCTTAAATTTTGAGGACAAGATTTTTTCTAAGGTGGATAGACTTGTAACACCCAGTTTTCTAAATGAGAATAATTTTGAAATTTTATGATTTTAATTATTTAATTATGATATTTAAATAATAATATAATTTTTGGTGATTTTTAATCATTTAAAACTATTTAAAAATCATGACTTGTGATTTTATTGTCCAGCTAGTGAAACCCTAGAGACTGTCTACCCTAGAGCCTAACCATGTGATTTGGAATATCTATTTATCATTTTTAGCCTAGGGGTAATTTGGTCATTTTGATTTATTAGAATTATTGATTTATTTATTGGATTGACGGTTGTAATTTTTGACTTTTGCTAGTTGTGACTTAAGAGACTAACCTAGATATTGACTCTAGTTAAGGTGACTTGATTAGCATGGTGACACCCTAGTCTAACTTAAATCAACTCAAGTTAGGTCACTTAGGATCAAGTTTGAAATAGGAGGATTGGTGATTTGGTCCATAGGCTTGAGACTTAGAAATTGGTTCCATGACTAGTGCAAATAGGCCCATAGCCCATTAGACTCAACCGTAACCCTAATTTCATTTATTATGACCAGCCACCTAGGGCTTTTCCCCCTATAAATAATCTCCTCATTGTTTGTTCTTGCCTCTTTTATGATATTTCAACAAATTGAAGAAAGAGGTAATGTCATTTCTTCTCCAATCCCTAGATTCTTCATTTTTAATCCTTTTTCACTCTAGTCTTTTGCATTTGATCCTAATCTAGCCCTATTTTGTGTTCATGGAGAGAAATCTCAGGTTTAAATCAATTTGGAGATTTTGGCTAGCAAGGAGAATCCCCCATTTTTGAAGCTTTTTATTAAAAGCTCAACCAATAGGTAAACCCTCATAATCACCATTAGATTTCGATTTCTTTGCATGAGTGCATAGCTCTAGGAGTCCCCTAGCTGCTAGCATAGGTTTGGTGTCGAGTCGTGTCCATTTTGTGTCCGTATCGGACACGTATCACTCTATATACCAAGGTGTTTGATGTATTGCCACAAAGAGAATTTCTTGCTATTTTCTAAAATGTTTTTTATTGAAATTATTTATTTTATTGTGTTCTTGGGTTTCCCTAACCTCTGATCCTCTTTCCGAGTCATGTCGTATCCCCACAGGGACATGAACATGCCGCACAGGTCGTACAATACTGTCATGCTGTTCGATACTGAGATCTCGATGCCCAGGACACGAGAGGACACAAAAATTTATGGGGATGATGGGGCAATCACTGACACTATGCTCCCAAAATTTGGGAGCATATGGTTCACCATACGAGGAAAAATTGCGTGCGTACTGGACACGTACTGTGTGCACACGCACGTAAATCACTCACTGATATGTGCATTTTGACACGACACGGCGACACTTAGTCAGGGTGCAGGGTGACACGTAGGTAGCCCTACCCTAGGCGAACCTCTGTGCACAAGCACGAGACACGTGTCACCTTGTGTCGAGAGCACGAAGGCTCGACACGGCCCGACCGTACTGTATGTTCCAGTCTGCACGTTTGGGTTCGAATGGATTTTGGGACACTTTGTGTCCAATTTTTGGACACGAGATGAATTGGTAGACATGTGCACATACTCTAGTATCATTACCAACCCTAAATTCGTGATATTAACATGTATTTGGCTATCGATTTCATTTTTCCCATTTCTCGCTGATACATACATTCATGTTTTCAAATTTCTGGACTTAATGTGTTTCAAAACTGTTTTTCCTGTTTAAATGCCATGTTAATTCACTTACACATGTGATAGATTACTGTAATGTTGGTTTAGGATTTGCATTTGAGAATTGGGATTCGAAATGGGAATGGGATTGATGTGTAACTTGTTAATTAGACTATCAATTTCTTAATGTCCTGTGAACACTTATGTATGCATATGTCATTTTGCCAAATTCCTGAGATTCACCCACACATGTTTTAGTTCACTGATAGGTTGATTTATGATTGGTTTGTTGTTAACACAAATGAGTATTATCGAATTTGGGTTGGTTGGTTTATGAACTGTCAATTGGTTCTCAGGTTTCCTGAGAACCAATTTCTGAGAATTGCTAACACAAATTCCTGAGAATCATTTCCTATTGCCTCCACATTGACACATCACTAATCCTTTTTCCCTGTGTACACACTTTGACACTTATCAATCCCTGAGAACATGTTGTATCACATTGTTTCACTACACCCTATCCACACTATTTCCTAATTAAACACTGTCATATTGACACCCATAAAACTGAGATAGGTTAACTCACATCTTACAGATTTTACACACACAACCACACACACTGTCACATGTACCCTGCTAATATGAGAACACTTGAGCTATGCACTATTTTCATATGTTACACTCCCTATTAGCTAGCTTTTTGTATCACATATACATGTACACTCTTTCCTACTCTAACTAACCACCTTTGACATTACACTTAACTGTCATATAGTAACACAGGACACACACACACTAATTTCTATGTGAATCACGCACACATGTTAGTCCCATACACACACACTGATTTCAGTCCCATGATCACACACTGATTTCCTGAGTCTAACACCCTATTCCTTATGCCAGTTTTTGTATAATGCTAACATGTTTACATTGTTGGGATGAACATTCATATGAAGTAGTTAACTGAGTGAGTTAGCCTTTAGTTTTGTATGCATAGAGTTGTATACACCTTGCCACATGCTAGAGGTAATACTAGGTTTAAAACCTAAAATTTTGTCATTGTTACCAAGCTGTATGCATAGTTATATTGAGAATTGATGTTAGTACATTAGGTTCACATGTTAACACTATCTATATGTGCAAGTATGCCCACTTTTCCTTTTCCAATTACCAAGCCAAGTTTATTTATATATAATTGAATGCATGTATGTAATGCAACCCTTAACCCCTTAAATTGAAATGCTAGTTAATTTCAGATTTCATATGTAAACCACCATGCCATGTAACCCTCCTCTAATGATTGCCATGATGTATATAGATAATTGCAGAGTATAGATGCATGTTACATATATCATAACTAGTCTACTTCTAAAATGTAAATAGATGTAACCTTGTTAACTTGTGCCATGTTCTAGTGTAATCTATAACTAGTGTTTGATTTCCCCTTTGTTGTGTACCTCCATGTTCACACACACACATAGCTATACATGCAATCCTTTCTCTCTCATTATATAATGTTGATTATAGCTCAATGTGAATGTACCCTTGATGTGTGGCTTGATGTGTTTGGCTTGTATAGCTTTGGTTGGTGTGTGCTTGCTAGGATAGACTGGTTAGGCTTAGTGAGACTTGATTGGGTTAGGAGTGGCCTAGTTGACCTAGTTTGACTAGTGTGGTTGACTAGAGTTGACCAAGTGTTGACTTTAGTCTAGTTTGACCTAGACATCATTCAGATGCATTGTACATTTCGTTTATCATTCCATGTATACATCTTGACTTGTGTTGCTCTAAATAGGAGTTAGATACCTCATCTCGGGCCGTATATTCTCACAGACATAAAGATACCAGACAAGTACATTATCTGATCATTTCATAACTTGCTTAGAATTATATTCCTGCTCTAGTTTACCTTATTTGATGTTGTCACGATATTGTCACGGATTGGTACTATATGGATCCCTATATTGAGATGTTATCCCCCTCGGGAGCTTCGGATACATCATGTCGTGTGTTTTATGTACATCATGTATTCCTCGCTCTCATGTTATTCATGTTTATCATGTGCTTCATGCTTGTTCATGCTCGTTCGTGTAATCTCATGTGCTCTCATGTTCGGTCATGTTTCTCGTGTATTTCATGTATAACCTATACTTGATGTGTACCCTTTATGGGCCTTCATGTTGAATTCATGTGCACTCAGTTCTGAGCCCTCATGTATACTTCATGTACACCCATCTATGGGCTTTCATGTGAAAATCATGTACGTAACATAACTTGTATGGATCCTTGTGTATTAATTGGATTATGGGGGAGTATAAATAGTCATGTGAACAATTCTAAAGTAGTATAACCATGTGCACCTCTTTAGTATATTCATGTGCAAATCCAGCCGTTCACATGTCGACTTTGTACTCTAAATCACTAGTCACTAGTAGCTCTCTACTTATAGTAGATATTTCTATTACAGTTCTCTCTCTATTTACATCATGTACTTCTTTTAGTTTCATGTATCGTACTTTCTTGCATGTTTATATTTTTTTAACCTGTTATGATCTGCGTGAGATGTATTGTGCTCGCTCCCGTCCTGACTGGACCTGTTGAAAATTTTACAGAGGATGATGAGGAACCCAGCACCCCTTACTATGGAGCTTGCCTAGATGACACTCGCGACCTGGACCCCTAGGGAGGTTCAGGTAGCTGCTGAGGATGATACCCATGCTTAGTATAGATAGCTTAGTCTATTATTATTTCATGTTAGTAGTTGTCTGGATTCAGAGTTGTATTATTATGGAGATGTTGAGACTTATGTTATTTCATTTCTGTTGTACCTCGGTTGAGGATTTCTCTATCTATTCCATCGTGCTATATTCTACCTTTAGATTGTGATTGAGTTGTACCTTCTGTGATTGGCCTCCTTTGGAGAGTATTTCATATTATGTAGTTATAGTTCATGACCTAGAACAGCGTTCTACCGCCGACACTACGGCGTAGGCTGGGCGCTGTTACGTACTCATACCCTCATGGTGGGTGCGGGTCGTGACAATATTATATAACATTTAATTTAACATTAAACTTCAAAATATATACAGAACACTATAGTATCAGAAAATGGGGGAATACCCTAAATTCAAATCAAAACCCACACAATTATCAAATTAAAGGTTGGTAATTGGTCGTGCACATGTGTAAGTGTCATACATGTCAATTAGTATCCACCAAAACAAGACACGACGTGTAAACACCCATTCGAACACTCACAGACACACGCACAGACACACAGTCTCGTGCACGCGTATGTGTCGATCCAGGACACGACATACGACACAAAACCACTCATGCACGTGTCCACGTGTTCGCCTATGGTAGGGATACATGTCCAAAGGCCTGACACGTGACCATGACTCGTTGTGTCGTGTCACGAGAGCCGCAAACAGAGCCCGACACTCGCCTGTGCGCGTACAGTGAAAGCCCCGTGCGAGTTTGATTCCTCACAAATCACTCGAGAGATTTGCCTCGTATTGCGTGCACAAGGTGTCAGTCACTGCCCCTTCGTGTCACAAAAGTATCGAGCCATATCGTATCATGTCATGTGCACACGATACAGCAAGTAGCAGGACATACGTGCGGCTTGCGAACGAGCGTGTCCATGCCCTGTTATGACTCGGACACGACACGAGGACAACTCAGAACAATAAGAAATCACATAACACATATAGATCTAAGGATTCAATCAAAAAGTTTTAGAAAAACATGAAGAAATTCTTTTTACGACATTTCATCAAACACCTTGCTACAAGGACTGATACGTGTCTGATATGGACACAAAATTGACACGAGATCAACTCCACAGCTAGGGGACTCCTATATCTATGCAACCATGCAAGAAAATAAAAAATAGAGGTGGTTTGGATGGTTTACCTATTGAGTGTCAAACTCAATAAAAAAGCTCAATATAGAAAAATCCCTCTAGCAACTCAAAAGCCCCAAATTGCACAATAGTTGTGATTTCTCACCATAAACAGTAAATAGGCAATGATTAGATCCTAATGCAAAAGATTAGAGTCAAAAAGGAAGAGAAATAAAGAAATTAGAAAAGTTGCAAATGGGGACAAACCTTGTTCTTGCCAAAAGTGAAGGTGGTGTAAAAAGAGGCAAGAATGAAATAGGAGAGATTAAATAGGAAGGAGGAATCCCTAGGGGGCCGGCCACATGTAGGAAAATTAGGGTTAGGGTTGATGGCTAGTGGGCTATGGGCCAAGTGCAATGTCAAATTAGTTCAATCCCTTGGCTATTAGTTCAAACACCTATAACACCTAATCTCTTCATGCAACTAAGTCCAACAAGTCAACTTGGGTCGACTTAAGTTAGACTAGGGTCCCACCATGCTAACCAAGTCACCATAGTCAAAGTCAACATCTAGGCTAGTCTCCAAAGTCTCAACTAGCATAGGTCAAAAATAACAACAATCACTCAAACAAATTAAATTAAATTCAAAAACTCCAAAATGACCAAAATGCCCTCAAGCTAAAATGTGGTAGTGACAAATCTACCATCCTTAAAAGAATTTCGTCCTCGAAATTGAAAGGCGGAACAAAACTGATGAGAAGGATAGACAATTATACGGCAAGGTCCAAATAGATGTGGGTATCGCTCGCGCATCTCATCCTCCCGCTCCCAGGTAGACTATCCTGGAGAATGATGCCTCCATGCGACGCGAACTAAGGGTATCACCTGGTTTCTCAGAACCTTCTCTCGTCGATCCAGAATCTCCACAGGCTGCTCTGGATAGCTAAGAGTAGGTCCAACCTTAATCTCTGAGTGATCGAGTACATGGCTAGGATCTTCCATATACAGTCTTGGTTGCGACACGTAGAATACGTTGTGGATACCCACTAGTGCAGGTGGCAAGTCTAGCCTATAAGCTACGTCACCGATTCTCCCGCTGAACATGAAAGGTCCGATGAAGCACGGGCTAAGCTTTCCACCTCCACTAAAACGTATCGTACAACGTGTCGGAGATATCCTCAAGAAAACCAGATCTCCAACCTAATCACAAACAAGTCTCAAATTACTAAATAATCAAACATGATCAAACAAAATCACAAACAAACAACTCCTGATTCTAATCCTATCTCTAAGCTGTAACTCAAACTCCAAAGGTCTGCAGTGGCTATCGGCCCAGTGCCGATGTCTGTCCTGCGCCACGCGAATCCGGTCTCTGATGAGCTTCACATTCTTGGCTGCATCTACAACCATCTCAGGTCCCAATAAAGCTCTCTCCCCAATATCATCACAAGATAAGGGTGTACGGTATCTGCGCCCGTACAGTGCCTCGAACGGTGACATCTCAATGTTGGCCTGAAAATTGTTGTTGTATGCAAACTCTACTAAGTGTAGGTGATCCTCCCAGGATCCTTCAAAATTCAAAACACAAGTCCGTAGCATGTCCTCGAGTGTCTGAATAGTTCTTTCTGACTGTCCGTCCATCTGAGGGTGGTATGCAGTACTAAACTTGAGCTGAGTGCCCAAACTAGTCTGCAGGCTGCCAGAAATGGAAAGTAAAGCGACTATCCTGATCCGAGACAATGCTCACCAGAACTCCATGAATCCTGACAATCTGTCGCATATATATCTCTGCTAGCCTCTAAGTAGACGTACCCACTTTAAATGGCAAAAAGTGGGCCAATTTGGTCAACCTGTCTATGATAACCCAAATCGCGTCCTTCCCTCCTGGTGTACGCGGCAACCCAGAAACAAAATCTATCATGATGTGCTCCCACTTCCACTCTGGAATGGGCAATGGCCGCAACAAACCTCCTGGCCTCTACCTCTCTGCCTTGACCTGCTGACAGACCAAATATTTGGCTACGAAGCGAGCTACCTTCCGCTTCATCCCATACCACCAGACGTGCTCCCTCGGATCCCTATACATCTTGTTGGCACCTGGATGTATAGAGTACTGAGATCGGTGGGCCTCCTATATGATATGCTTCCTGAGCTCTCCACTGGGCACACACAGCATAGAACCGTGCCTCAAAGAGCCATCCTCTGCAAGAGTAAACTCATCATCCACCAGCCCTGCTCGAACCTGATCTCGGATACACCGCAGAGCAACATCCTCGAACTGTGTCGAATTGATCCTCTTCATCAAGTCCAACTGAATCTGAAGGCCCCATATCTGCATCTGAACTCCTGGAATATTTACCTCAATCCCTAGGCTCTCCAAATCTGCTAGCAAGTGACGATCCATAGTCAAACACATGGCTGTCGAATACCTGCTCAAGGTATCGACAACCACATTGGCCTTTCTTGGTTGATACTGCAGTGAAATGTCGAAGTCCTTCATCAACTCCAACTACCTGCGCTGCCTCATGTTGAGCTCCTTCTGTGTAAACACATACTTCAAGCTCTTATGATCTGTAAAGATCTCTACTCGCTCTCCATATAAGTAGTGTTTCCATAACTTCAAAGCAAATATAACTACTTCCAACTCCAAGTCGTAGGTAGGGTAGTTCTTCTTATGGGGACGTAACTACCTGGACGCATAGGCAATCATCTTCCCATGCTGCTGTAAGACACAACCCAAACCCTTCCCTGAGGCGTCACTGTAGATAGTGAACCCTCCTGATCCTGATGGAAATGTCAGAATCGGAGCTGTCATCAGCCGCTTCTTTAACTCATAAAAAACGACCTGATAATCCTCTGACCAGACAAACTCTACATCCTTCCGGGTCAGCCTGGCTCCACAATCCGGAAGAAATCCTGCATGAACCTTCTATAATAGCCTGCCAATCCTAAGAAGCTCCTGATCTCTGCTACTGAACTCGGTGCTGACCAAGCCTCAACTGCCATGATCTTCTTCGGGTCAACTGAGATCCCATCTCCAGTCACCACATGACCCAAGAAGTCAACTCTGTCCAGAAAGAACTCACACTTCGAGAGCTTGCCATAAAGCTCCTCCCTTATGAGAGTCTCCAGAACCACTCTCAAGTGTTCCTCATGCTCCTCCTCAGTCTTCGAGTATACTAGGATATCATCGATGAACACCACCACGAACTTGTCCAAGTACTGGTGGAACACCTTGTTCATCAAGTTCATGAACACCTTCGGGGCGTTGGTCAGCCTAAATGCCATAACCAAGAACTCAAACTGACCATACCGCGTCCTGAATGCGGTGTTCGGGATATCCTTCTTCTTCACCTTCACCGGATGGTAACCTGACCTCAGATCAATCTTAAAAAATACCCTCACCCCATTCAGTTGATTGATGAGATCGTCAATCATCGGCAACGGGTACTTGTTCTTCATCGTGAGGTTATTGAGTAGCCTGTAATCAATACACATCCTGACCGACCCATCCTTCTTGGGTACAAAGAGTATCGGTGCACCCCATGGTGAAGAACTCGATCGGATGAAGCCCTTGTCCTGCAGCGCATCTACCTGCTTCTTCAACTCTACCAGCTTACTGTTGTTCACCCTATAGACGTGCTGAGATATCGGCTCTGCGTCGGGCACTAAGTCTATAGAGAACTCCATGTCTCTGTCCGGTGGTAGTCCTGGCAAATCCTCCGAAAAAACGTCCATGAACTCCGCTATCAAAGGGTGTGGCACTGTCTGCTCCTCAACGGATACTCCACAGAAGACTCTGCTGCTCTGCTCAGTCTGCCGTCGGGTGAACTCGAACTCTGGCTCTCCGGGTGTTTTGAAAAGAACTCTACCCCCGTGACAATCTATGTTGGTGCCTGCTCAACCAATCCATGCCGAGTACGATATCATAGTTCGGCAATAGCATCACGAGCAGACTCACCTCCAACTCTCGGCCTCCTAAATCAACTCTCCAACCCTTGTAAATATTACTAACGAGAATAATGCCACCCCCGGTCATGATCTTGGCAACGATTCGGATACAAGATGGTGTCTAATAGCTAACGATACAGACACAAAATTGTAGGAAGCCCCCGAATCGAATAATATAAAAGCTGGAATAGAGTCGAAAAAATAGAACCTGCGATCAACTCCCCAATAGCATCTGCGTCCTCAGCTGCCATGGCAAAATCTCGCCCCACCTGACCTCCCCTGGCCTGCTGTTGATACTGAGCGGACCTCTGCTGCTGAGTCTGCAAAGGTCCCCTCTGCTGCACAGCTGGAGCTCTAGCCCCCGCTCCCTGAGCTTCTCGTCCCGAAGACAGGGGATACTTCCTCAACTGGTGCTCCGCTGAACCACAGAGTAGGCACCTCCCGAGCCTCTTCCTGCAGTCATTCCATACATGCCCTGACTTCCTGCAGAAACTACAACTGACGGGCTGCTGCCTGAGTGCCTGCGGCTGAACCCTCGGCTGCTGCTGCACCTGCTAGAAAAGTGCATGGCCCTGACCCTGGAACTATCTCTGCTGCTGCTGAAAGTGCGGCCTCTTGGTCGGTCCTCAGCTACTACTGGCTCCTTGAGTGTCTCTCCCCCTCTCGAGCCTCAGCTCAAGATCATCCTTTGCTGCTAGGGCACCCACCAGAATCTTCTCAAAAGTGGCACTCCGGTCACTCTTGGTCAAGGACTTGACCTCCTTGACTAACCCTTTTTGGAACCTCCGGGCCTTCGCCGTCTCACTAAGTCCCTCAACAAATCTGCCCAGACGGCAGAACTCCCCAGCGTACTCCTCGACAGTCTGACTGCCCTGAACTAAGCTCTCGAACTGCGTCTCCAGGGCGCCAAGAGCTGTGCTAGGGAAAAAAATTCTCCTTGAACAGCTTCTTGAAGACTGCCCAAGTGTGCCCCTCTGTACCGACCCTCGGGTCCGTCTGGTACCATGTGCGGGACAGGTCCTGCATCTGGCTACCTGTCGCTTCAATCTGCAGTCGTGCTAGAATCTCCGCCAGTCGAAAGATCTTCTCGATGTGCTCTATCCAGTCATCCGCATACATAATCCCCTCAGTGCCGCAGAAGTCCCGTAGATGCATCTTCTGGAAATCCTGGATCCCTAGTTTCCTCGGCTGATATGGATGCATCTGGGCTACCTGCGGCTGCACAATAACTCTCTCTACAGTTGTCAGGGCGAGCTGATAGGCATTCTCTATGCCCTGCTGGAAATGAGCAGACTGTTGTCGTTGTGCCTCCACCATCCTTTGGAAGAAGTCGAACTACTGCCATGCGTCAACTGATCCGGAAGGTGGCTGTTGTCGAGAGAAATCGGGAATGATAGGGGAAGGTCTCTATACATACGGAGGTGCACCTCCAAATGTAGCAGAAATGCCAACCTGAGTCGGCACAACAGTTGCTGTGGTCTCGAGGCCCTGCTGAACAGGACGAGAGGTGACTGACCTCTCGATAGTATCCCCTGGATCGGAGCGATGAGATCGCGTCTCCATAATCATCCTGAAGACAGATCAAAAATAAGAAGAAATTACTGAGAATGAAGTAAAAAATCAAAGGGGGACAGTTTATTTATTCAAAGAAAAAATATTAAATCAACAAAAATTTAGATGTCAAGTTTTGGATCAGAGTTTTCCTAATATGATTGAGTATATCAAAACTATATCCTATATCCTACTGCAGGCTGTAGTGATACTCTAGTTCGAATACCACTACAAATCTAGACTTGTATGGGCCACCACTAAAAACGTGTCACGACCCGCACCCAGTATAGGGGCACGAGAAGTGGGTACGTCCAGCCTACGTCGCAGTGTCGGCGGTAGAACGCTGTCCTAGGTCACATACATCTAACAATTATAAGGTACCTGTACAATGTATACGCTCCGAATGGGGGACAATATAGAAATGTACAACTAAATCATATCCAAGGTAGAAAGTACGATAAGATAGATAGATAAGATCTGAATCCACAATGAAATACAAATAAGAGAGAGAGTCTAAGTGTCTAAAATAATAACTCCACAATATCCAAACATCACAATATCTCAGATATATACAATGAGTATCCAAATGAGCTAACAACTGAAAATAAGATAAAGCCTAATCTATGGGGGGGTATCAGCATCTACTGCTAATGGATCCTGCTGAAGGTCCAAGTCACAGGTGTCGTCTAAGGCTGCTCTATAGTATGTAGGACAGAACTCCTCGATGTCATCTGTAATATTTTTAACAGTTCCAGTCAGGACGAGAGCGAGCACAATACATCTCACGCAGTTCATAATATGACAGGATATATAGATATGCTATAGAGTAAGATACATGAAACGCTGGGAAATATATGAAGTAAAAGAGATGACTGTAAAAAATATCTACTATAAGTAAAAAGCTAACAGTGGCTAGTGATGTAGAGTACAAGATAGACATGTGAACGGCTTGAATTTGCACATGAGTAATCTAAGAGTTTGCACATGAGTATACTACTTTGGAATTGTTCACATGACCATTTATACTCCCCCGTACCCCAATCAATACACAAGGATCCAGACAGGTTATGTTATTGCACATGATATCACATGAAGGCCCATAAATGGGTGCATATGAATATATACATGGGAGCTCCGTGAACATGAGAGTACATGAATTACAAGAGTACACATGAATGGTGAAAGCACCGGAGTACATGATGAAAGTGAAACGCACATGACATACTGTAACCCGATGCTCCCGAGGGGGATAACATCTCATAAAGGGATCCATATAGTACCAATCCGTGTTAACAATGTAACAGCATCAAGTAAAGTAATCTAGAGCATAAATATAAATCCTAGCAAGTATAAAATGATCAGAGAATGTACTCGCCTGGTATCCTGAGTGTCCGATGAATATATATGTCCAGACAGAGTAGATGAGTCCTAAACAGAGAAACACAGGTCACAACATGTCCAGAATGGTAATACTGAAGATTACAATGCATTCTATATGATTTCTAGGTCATCTAGGCCAAAGTCAACTCTTGGTCAACTCTGGACAACTACACTAGTCAAACTAGGTCAACTAGGTTAATCCTAGTCCAATCAAGTCTCACTATGCCTAACCAAGCCTAGGCTAGCACTCACACACAATTTCAAAGCTAACACAAGCTATCAAACACACATTTCATATATATATATATATATATATATATATATATATATATATATATATATATATATATATATATATATATATATATATATATATTTTTTTAATATATATATATATATATATATATATATATATATATATATATATTTACATTGAGTATATATATATATATATATATATATATATATATATATTTTTTTACATTGAGTATATATATATATATATATATATATATATATATATATATATATATATATATATATATAAAATATATATATATATATATATATATATATATATATATATATATATATATATATATATATATATATATATATATAAAATATATATATATATAAAAAAATATATATATATATATATATATATATATATATATATATATATATATATATATATATATATATATATATATATATATATATATACACTCAATGTATATAAAGCATACATATTATAGGCATTCATATAAAGGCATTTATATGTACATAGGCAAGTGTCAAATGAAATATTATGTGTGTACAAGGGTTAAATATGTGTGTTAAAATATATATATACATAAATATGTACATTGCTATTTACATACATACATATATACATGCATATTTACATACATATAGAGAGATACATACATAGATAGATATATAGAGGGATAGGGATGTGTATGTGTGTGTGTGACAGGTCACTGTCTGTGTGGGGGATGAGAGTGTGAGTGTACAGATATATATAAAAACTCAGTCTTACAAGACTCAATCTCAGATTAAGGTAACATTGAACATTAATACTCAGGTTAGTTCAACTCATGAATCAAGCAAACTTAGTTAATACATTAACAAACTTAGGTTTAATATTCATTCCTCATTCTCAGGTTAACATGGTATTTGAAAACAGGTTACATATTATGTCAATCTCAGGTTATTACATACGTTCTCAGATTTCACATAGGTTCTCAGTTATTGAAACAATCTAAGGTTTAACATTTCAGTCATTCACATGTAATATTTACTATCTAGTTTCATGTTAACATTTAACTCAGGTTCACAATATGAGTTCTCAGGTTCTATATAGTATTTGAAGATCTCAGGTGAATCAATAAACAAACTCATGTATCATGTTTCAAAACTCAGGTTTAACAAACATTTCGAAATCTCATGTGAAACATGCATCAATATCGACTCCCAGTTATGCCAACATAATTCTCAGGTGATACACATGTTAAACATCATCATTATTAATATTATATAACATTTAATTTAACATTAAACTCCGAAATATATACAGAACACTATAGTATCATAAAATGGGGGAATACCCAAAATTCAAATCAAAACCCAAACAATTATCAAATTAAAAGGTTGGTAATTGGTCGTGCACATGTGTAAGTGTCATACATGTCAATTAGTGTCCACCAAAACAAGACACGATGTGTCAACACCCATTCGAACACTCACAGACACATGCACAGACACACAGTCTCGTGCACGCGTGTGTGTCAATCCAGGATACGACACACAACACCACAAGTGCACGTGTCCACGTGTTCGCCTAGGGTAGGGCTACGTGTCTAAAGGCCTGACATGTGACTATGACTCGTCGTGTCGTGTCACGAGAGTCGCAAACATAGCCCGACACTCGCCTGTGTGCGTACAGTGAAAGCCCATACGAATTTGATTCCTCACGAATCACTCAAGGGATTTACCTCATATTGCGTGCATAAGGTGTCAGTTACTGCCCATTCGTGTCACAAAAGTATCGAGCCATATCATATCGTATCCTATGCACACGACACAACATGTAGCAGGACATGCGTGCGGCTCGCATGCGAGCGTGTCCATGCCCTGTTACGACTCGGACATGACACGAAGACAGCTCAGAACAATAAAAAAATCACATAACACATATAGTTCTAAGGATTCAATCAAAAAAATTGGAAAATAGGAAGAAATTCTCTTTGCGACATTTCATCAAATACCTTGCTACAAGGACTGATACGTGTTCGATACGGACACGAAATTGACACAAAATCACACGAGATCAACTCCACAGCTAGGGGACTCCTAGATCTACGCAACCATGCAATAAAATTAAAAAATAGAGGTGGTTTGGGGGGTTTACCTATTGAGTGTCAAACTCAATGAAAAAGCTCAATATAGGATAATCCCTCTAGTAACTCAAAAGCCCCAAATTGCACAATAGCTGTGATTTCTCACTATAAACAGTAAATAGGCAATGATTAGATCCTAATGCAAAAGACTATAGTCAAAAAGGAAGAGAAATGAAGAAATTAGGAAAGTTGCAAATGGGGACAAACCTTGTTCTTGCCAAAAGTGAAGGTGGTGTAAAAGGAGGCAAGAATGAAATAGGAGAGATAAAATAGGAAGGTGGAATCCCTAGGGGGCCGGCCACATGTAGGAAAATTAGGGTTAGGGTTGATGGCTAGTGGGCTATGGGCCAAGTACAATGTCAAATTTGTTTAATCCCTTGGCTATTAGTTCAAACACCTATAACACCTAATCTCTTCATGCAACTAAGTCCAACAAGTCAACTTGGGTCGACTTATGTTAGACTAGGGTCCCACCATGCTAATCAAGTCACCATAGTCAAAGTCAATATCTAGACTAGTCTCTAAAGTCTCAACTAACAAAGGTCAAAAATAACAACCATCACTCAAACAAATCAAATTAAATTCAAAAACTCCAAAATGACCAAAATGCCCTCAAGATAAAATGTGGTAGTGACATAGGGGGTAGCAAGTTTGGGTGTGTGTGTTAGAAGTTTTGTGAAGAGGTAATATGTGGTGTCACGCCCCAGTACCGAAATACTGGGACGGACTAGGCCAGCTACTCCGTATGAGGTATAAAACGTCATACGGCGATCGTGGCTGTCAATCTTGCTGGGTATCCTAGCATGCAAGCATTCTATGGCCTAAATCTGATCTCATATCCACAGGCAATAACCAATAAAATAACGACAAGAAAGATAATCATATGAAAAACATGAAATACTCATATGGTAATCAGAGAGTCTACAATAAGAAATAATGTAGACAAGAATACCTTTCCACACAGTTCCCTCATGATCAGAAACTGAAGCACGTCCTCCAAGTCAAGTCTGGAAGATCCACATGGTCGATCACAGGAAATCTGGAAACAATCCAAGGTTGGTCAGGCCAACCGTAGCAAGTACCAGAAAGGAAGGCTCAAGGACGGGCAAAGAAAACCAGCAGGATATAATATGACAGGAATAGCATGTAAAAACAGTAAATAAGGTAAGGGATCGTGCGGTACCAACGCACGATTATAGAATATAAGGCAGCAATCCAATTACTAGTACGTAAGTAACCAACAATCATCACAATCATCCTAACATCCACTAATGCTTGTATTGCCAACTGGAACTCGTAGTCTGTCATCGGAACAGTAACCCATCCCTACATCAAATAAGAACAAGGGAATGAATTACTGCACCGGGACAGCGTTACGTGCCAGCCAGCTTAGCAAGCAACAAGCCAAACAATTATATAAATAAGCGGCCACTCAAATGCCTACGGCTGTCTATGTGGAGGTTGGGTTACCCCAACAATGCAATATAGGAATCCTCAGATCGTGCCATATCCTGCAAGGGCTAGCGAGGCCAAATAACGCATAGCAGGTAGGTATGCACGGCCCCTCGGGAGGCCACCGTGCTAAGCAGGAGTACATATAGTAGTCGGATACTGCCATATCCGTGGCGGCCAACCCCGACGCGCCAGGACGAGCCTGTGGCGGCCGGTAATGCACGATCTCGGGATTCCGTTCCCTCCCAATGCTTCTACCATTTTAGTTGCCTAGATTAACCCTACATTTATCCGGAATCACGTGCCGTGGTCACATGCTCATCCTCCTAGATGTCGTACCTCAGTACGGGAACGCTAAGTAAGAATCAGCTCGGCACCTATAGTCCCAGTTGTGATCCATCCTTAGTGTTATGCAACAAGCAAGCAAGCAATCCTAACCACGCTAAGACTATAGGCCAACTACCAGATACCCATGCAGGTAATCATATAATATAGCCAGAATATCAAGATGGCATCGCAATGCCATATAATCATGGAAGTAGCACCTCAAAATGCCAATAGACAAAGGGCACCGCAGTGCAATGTCAGGGCCAGTACCTCACAGGGTAAGCTGGACTTATAGCACGGATACAGGTAGTCAGGTCTGGGACAAGGACAACTCTGTCAGTCACAAGAAGTCATCTGCCCACATCGTGGCATGGATATCAGGTCAAGTACAAGATCAGAACCTCTACTATAATAACATCTCAAGCATATATGAGAGCCTACAGCTCCAATCATCAAGTCGATCTATCTACCAGATTAATCTATCAAGTGCCTCCCATCCATGAGGGAGTGAATATCACGTCAATAAAGACAACCACCAAATAACAATCTCATTCCCCCTAACAATGCTAGGCCCTCAGACTCACAAGAATCCTCCTAGTCAATGATCACAAGCCACTAAAAAACAAGCCCCTCAACTACCAAGACACAGCAATCAACCAGGTTCTCTAACTACCGGAATACACAAAGGCACCGGATTGGGCGTTTGGGAAGTCGAGTAAAAATTATATAATAATACCCTCGATATTCTCCTCGTTCCGCGAGATACTCGCACCAGTATCAAAATCCAAAAGTCCTCAAAGACATATCTGATCAAATTAGACATCACCAAAGAACTAGCAGCACTATCTAAGAATCCACTTAGTCTACCATAATCACTATCTCAATATCCTATCTCCTCATAGTCAATCCTCGAATAAGATTATAATCCCAACACACGGGTCAACACTAATCAACGCCGTCGAAAGATGGCAAGGATTGTGTGAACCACTCTGGATCAGATCCACAACCCTTAAACCAAACAAGGACCAGGGTTGCAGACCCTCACCCGAGTAGAACCACTCTCCTTACACAGTCCGGCGGACAGGACAGACAATGGGATAACAAACTAAACTAGAACACCATCTAAAGGAAGAGTCACGAGTGAAGAGTCCAATGGGTGATACCGTCGAAAAGACAAGGATTGCGTGAACCCCTCTGGATCAGATCCACAACCCTTAAACCAAACAAGGACCAGGGTTGCAGACCTTCACCCGAGTAGAACCGCTCTCCTTACACAATCCGACGGACGGGACAGATCAAGACGCTAGGCGACTAATCTAGTCGGGAGTCTGCCTAGCAGGCAATGAGATCAGGAATACTATACCAAGAAGAACATGCATGAGTTCAGTCCAGCAAACCAAAGGAATGGTTCTGCCTAATCCTTCGAACCAAATTCCCAACTGAAAATTCTGAAAAAATCCGGCAGAGTCTCCTTTGTAATCTGGATGGGAGCACCCTACGAATAGGGGCTAAAACCACTCGGTGCAACCCGCCGCAGAATCACAGAATCGCGGACTCGCGGGCTGAGAACACTAAGTCTCAGCTACCAGTAGCACTACGATGCGTACTGGGCACCAATCCTAGCCGAGAACACTAAGTCTCGACCTCCAGCAGCACTACAATGCGTACTGGACGCCAAACCAACACATGCAGCAAGAATCGCCACGCAGGGCGCACCAAGACCCACAGTCATATCCAAGCCACAAACAAAGTCATAGAAACAGTTAGCCAAAGCCGTTACCCGACCGCGAGTCGGACACGGGGCATATGGGGATAATCCATACATGTGAGTCGTGCACGTGTCTTCGGAGGTGTGGATGACCCATCCGAGTTGTCCGATACGGTCTATCCCGGTATCGGACCAAGCTATCCTAAGTTATCATCATGGCAGTTCTACTATTAGGCTACACTAATCATGATTATACAATTTACAAGTACAAATTAATTAAATGTAATAAAATCCAGGAGAGAGGGCAAGAGCCGTCGATGAGCAAGAGATACTTGCCTAGAGGGCTCGGCTAGGTAAGCAAGTCTTCGGCAGTCGCGATCCAAGCTAGCACGCCAATCGAGATCCTCAGAACACACAATAAACAATCATTAGAATTAAATAATAAAATAATAGAATAATCATAAGAGATGGCAGAAGGCTATACCGTGTGGGTCCCGCAAGCAGTGCAGGGATCTCGTACGGAAACTGAGGCACGCGGACCGATGCGGACACGCAAACCGAGACGTGCACGTATATCGAGACGCACACGAGAATCAAGATAAACTAGAGACAACGTGCACGTAAATCGAGACGTACACGTAGATCGAGGAAATCACGAATATCGAAATGGCACACGAATCAACGCGACACGCAAATCGAGACGTACATGCGAATCGAGACGAAGCGAGATTCAAGGAAATACGCAAATCAATGCGGCATACAAGTCGACATATGCACGTAAATCGATGCGGTGCGGAGTCCAAAGTGATACACAAACTAAGGCAGCACGTAAATCCGTACATGCATGCAAATCGAGATGGCACAAAGTCCAAGGTGGCACACATGCCAATACGGCACGCAAATCGATGCATGCACGCAAAACAGTACGACACGGTGATCAAAGTGGTACGCAACCGAGGCGGCACGTAAATCGGAGCGGTACGAAAATCGAGATGGGCACAAAGGCCGAGACACATAAACGAGGCAACATGCAAACCAATGGGGCACGGTGCCCGAGGCAGCGCGGGGCTCGAGGTGTCCCGCTACCCAAGGCAGCACGTGAATCGAGGGTGCACGAAAACCTATAAGGCGCACGCAAACCGAAGCATACGCAGAACGAGGCGCACGCGGATCGAGCAGCGCACTGCTCGAGGCAGCACGTGCACCGAGGCACGTGGCCCGAAGGGCACGCAGCCCAAGGCTGGCTCGCTGCTCGAGCAGTGCGGGGCCCAAGGGTGTCCCGCCGCTCGAGGCGGTGCTGGCCCGGGCGCGGCAATGACACGACGGTGGTGCTGGCCACCGGAGAGAAGAGGAATGAAAGGGCGGGGGAGATCGGGGCTCACCGGGGTCGGTCGGGCTCCGGCGGAGGGGCAGCAGCAGCAGCGGTGGTGGTGCTGGTGGCGACGGAGGAGGTCGACCGAGAGGGAGACGACGACGGCGACGATGATGAGGGCGGTGGCGGTGGAGACGAGGGCGCCGGCGGCGCTCAGGGGACCGGAGGAGAAAGGGGGGCAGTGGTGGTCGCGGAAGTGGTGACGAAGACGGTGGCCGGCGGTGGCGGCTCCGGGAAGAGGGAGCTCAGGGAGGAGGAGGCGGCGAAGGCGGTGGCGGTGCTGGTGGGTGATGGTGGCGGCGGAGGCATGGCCGCGGCGGAGCTGGCCGGGCGCAGGGGCGAGCGGGAGCTCGAGGGAGAGGGAAAGAGAGATCGAAAGGGAGAGGGGGCTGAGAGCGAGTGAGAGAGAGAGAACTGAGAAGTGGGGGAGAAGAGAGTGAGGGATCGAGAGAGGGGGAGAGAGAAGAGTGAGGGAGGGGGGTGGCGGCTGTTCGTATAGGGGAGAGAGAGAGATGAGTGCATGGGTTGGGTTAGGGTTAGGTAAGGGGAGGAGTTCGGTTAGGTAATAAAATCAATAAGAATAATAAGAATAATTATAACAATGGAACTAAAACACCAACTCCAAAATAATAATAAAATAATATAAACTGTAAATTAATACGGTAACGATAACCAAGAGTCCAGACCCTACGACGAAAACAAATCCTAATCCAGAAAAATAAATAAATTTTTTAAACCAATACGAAATCTGAAAACCACCCAAATACGAAATACGGTCATATACCTATTTCAAAAATAGGGATATGACATCCTACCCACCTTACAAAAATTTCGTCCTCGAAATTTTGAAATCATGTACATAAGATTTTCAAAACCAGTACATATAGGTACCATGAAAACTCTACCCACCTTACAGAAATCAAGTAATACAATAAGAAATGAACAAAATCTCAATATGAAAACATCAAAGAGAAAATGTCTAGCTACACAAATCAACTCATGAAGTAAATCCAAAACACCAAATAGGACCTCGAAAATCAAAGCCCCATAGATCAAAACAAGTACGAAATATCAAAAACAATATCAAAAACCTGAAATCCCCACTGCATGAAAATCATCAAAATCATAAAATAAAGGATACATGTCTCAAATCGGCGACCGTAGTTCCTAATATCCGAAAATGTGTCATGATCTTTCCTTGCCACGCCATCCGAAATGGCTGCAAAAGATGCATCAGGACACTATAATCGAGCGGCTGTAACTTTCGTTACCACGCCGTCATGGTATACTAGGGTCACCCGGTACTTTGACAAATACCCAAAACGAATCAAATCCATAACCCAAACATTCGAATCACTAAAATCACAAAATCTCTAACAATATAACAAGTCCTAGAAAACCATCAAAATCCAAAATCCAGGTGAATCGTAACACACATCCGAAAATATCTTCAATAATAACCACAAGATAGCTTTTCTAGGAAAATACTCCATATCCGTAGAAAAATATTCCAAACCAAGGATCCATATCAAAATGTAATGTATAGAAAGTATATCTATAAACAAAATAATATCTGAAATAGATAATCATGAGTCCGAAAATATCCCGAATCAAAGGAGCTGAATTCATACAAGAACATCCACTGAATACTCAACAAATGTTAAAATATCCAATCTCAGAGTCCAGATGGAATCTTCATTTCGCAGCAATCCAGCCAACGCTCGAAGAGGGCGATAATGATACTAAGTCAATACGAAGTCAATGCACGAAAGGGATAACAAGAAATCAACCAAGGTGAAACACCGGTAGAGAGTACAGAACCCAAGACAGATAATCAAGTAACCCCATGATGGAGATAAGATGACATCTCATCGGATAAAACGATCGACATGACCAACTATAGGATCACATCTATCAAACAAGGATCAGAGGTAGATAACAACAAATAAGACAGGGCAAAGCAAAATAGGTCCAGGTAGAGATGAGGACAAATTTACAAGTTCAAGGGAGCGAAGGGCAAGTGTTGTAAGTTAGAATCCCAAGCAATAGTAGACTGAGATCAACAATCATGTAATACCTAACAATATCTCAAAACGAGACCTGCATGGGCCACCAATAAAACCTTGTCATGCCCCAGTACCGAAATACTGGGACGGACTAGGCTAGCTACTCCGTATGAGGTATAAAACGTCATACGACGATCGTGGCTGTCAATCTTGCTGGGTATCCTAGCATGCAAGCAGTCTATGGCCTAAATCTGATCTCATATCCATAGGCAATAACCAATGAAGTAACGACAAGAGAGATAATCATATGAAAAACAGGAAATACTCATATGGTAATCAGAGAGTGTACAATAAGAAATAATATAGACAAGAATACCTTCCCACACAGTTCCCTCATGATCAAAAACTGAAGCACGTCCTCCAAGTCAAGTCTAGAAGATCCACATGGTCGGTCACAGGCAATCTGGGAACAATCCAGGGTTGGTCAGGCCAACCGTAATAAGTACCAGAAAGGAAGGCTCAAGGACGGGCGAAGAAAACCAGCAGGATATAATATGACAGGAATAGCATGTAAAAACAGTAAATAAGGTAAGAGATCGTGCGGTACCAACGCATGATTACAGAATATAAGGCAGCAATCCAATTACTAGTACGTAAGTAACCAACAATCATCACAATCATCCTAACATTCACTAATGCATGCATTGCCAACTGGAACTCGTAGTCTGTCATCGGAACAGTAACCCATTCTTACATCAAACAAGAACAAAGGAATGAATTACTGTACCGGGACAGCGTTACGTGCCAGCCAGCTTAGCAAGCAACAAGCCAAACAATTATATAAATAAGCGGCCACTCAAATGCCTACGGCTGTCTATGTGGAGGTTGGGTTACCCCAACAATACAATATAGGAATCCTCAGATCGTGCCATATCCCGCAAGGGCTAGCGAGGCCAAATAACGCATAGCAGGTAGGTATGCACGGCCCCTCGAAAGGCTACCGTGCTAAGCAGGAGTACATATAGTAGTAGGATAATGCCATATCCGTGGCGGCCAACCCCGACGCGCCAGGACGAGCCTGTGGCAGCCGGTAATGCATGATCTCGGGATTCCGTTCCCTTCCAATGCTTCTACCATTTTAGTTGCCTAGATTAACCCTACATTTATCCGAAATTATATGTCGTGGTCACATGCTCATCCTCCTAGATGTCGTACCTCAGTACGAGAACGCTAAGTAAGAATCAGCCTCGGCACCTATAGTCCCAGTTATGATCCATCCTTAGTGTTATGCAACAAGCAAACAAGCAATCCTAACCACGCTAAGACTATAGGCCAACTACCAGATACCCGTACAGGTAATCATATAATATAGCCAGAATATCAAGATGGCATCGTAATGCCATATAATCATGGAAGTAGCACCTCAAAGTGCCAATAGACAAAGGGCACCGCAGTGCAATATCAGGGCCAGTACCTCACAGGGTAAGCTGGACTTATAGCACGGATACAGGTAGTCAGGTCTGGGACAAGGACAACTCTGTCAGTCACAAGAAGTCATCTGCCCACATCGTGGCATGGATATCAGGTCAAGTATAAGATCAGAACCTCTACTATAATAACATCTCAAGCATATATGGGAGCCTACAGCTCCAATCATCAAGTCGGTCTATCCACCAGATTAATCTATCAAGTGCCTCCCATCCATGAGGGAGTGAATATCACGTCAATAAAGACAACCACCAAATACCAATCTCATTCCCCCTAACAATGCTAGGCCCTCAGACTCACAAGAATCCTCCTAGTCAATGATCACAAGCCACTAGAAAACAAGCCACTCAACTACCAAGACACAACAATCAACCAGGTTCTCTAACTACCGGAATACACAAAGGCACCGGATTGGGCATTTGGAAAGTCGAGTAAAAATCATATAATAATACCCTCGATATTCTCCTCGTTCCGCGAGACACTCGCACCAGTATCAAAATCCAAAAGTCCTCAAAGACATATCTGATCAAATTAGACATCACCAAAGAACTAGCAACACTATCTAAGAATCTACTTAGTCTACCATAATCACTATCTCAATATCCTATCTCCTCATAGTCAATCCTCGAATAAGATCATAATCCCAACACACGGGTCAACACTAATCAGCGCCGTCGGAAGATGGCAAGGATTGTGTGAACCACTCTGGATCAGATCCACAACCCTTAAACCAAACAAGGACCAGGGTTGCAGACCCTCACCCGAGTAGAACCACTCTTCTTACATAGTCCGGCGGACAGGACATACAATGGGATAACAAACTAAACTAGAATACCATCTAAAGGAAGAGTCACGAGTCAAGAGTCCAATGGGTGATACCGTCGAAAAGGCAAGGATTGCGTGAACCCCTCTGGATCAGATCCACAACCCTTCAACCAAACAAGGACCAGGGTTGCAGACCTTCACCCGAGTAGAACCGCTCTCCTTACACAATCCGGCTGACGGGACAGATCAAGACGCTAGGCGACTAATCTAGTCGGAAGTCTGCCTAGCAGGCAATGAGATCAGGGATACTATACCAAGAAGAACATGCATGAGTTCAGTCCAGCAAACCAAAGGAATGGTTCTGCCTAATCCTTCGAACCAAATTCCCAACTGGGAATTTTGAAAAAATTCGGCAGAGTCTTTTTTGTAATCTGGATGGAAGCACCCTACGAATAGGGGCTAAAACCACTCGACGCAACCCACCGCAGAATCGCAGAATCACGAACTCGCGGGCTGAGAACACTAATCTCAGCTACCAGTAGTACTACGATGCGTACTGGGCACCAATCCTAGCCGAGAACACTAAGTCTCGGCCTCCAGCAGCACTACAATACGTACTGGGCGCCAAACCAACACATGCAGCAAGAATCGCCATGCAGGGCGCACCAAGACCCACAGTCATATCCAAGCCACAAACAAAGTCATAGAAACAGTTAGCCAAAGCCGTTACCCGACCGCGAGTCGGACACGGGGCATATGGGGATAATCCATACATGTGAGTCGTGCTCGTGTCCTCGGAGGTGTGGATGACCCATCCGAGTTGTCCGATACGGTCTATCCCGGTATCGGACCAAGCTATCCTAAGTTATCATCATGGCAGTTCTACTACTAGGCTACACTAATTATGATTATACAATTTATAAGTACAAATTAATTAAATACAATAAAATCCAGGAGAGAGGGCAAGAGCCGTCGATGAGCAAGAGATACTTGCCTAGAGGGCTCGGCTAGGTAAGCAAGTCTTCGGCAGTCGCTATCCAAGCTAGCATGCCAATCGAGATCCTCAGAACACACAATAAACAATCATTAGAATTAAATAATAAAATAATAGAATAATCACAAGAGATGGCAGAAGGTTATACCGTGTGGGTCCCGTAAGCAGTACAGGGATCTCGTACGGAAACCGAGGCACGCGGACCGACGCGGACATACAAACCGAGACATGCATGTATATCGAAATGCACACGAAAATCGAAATGAACAGGAGACAATGTACACGTAAATCGAGACGTGCACGTGTTTGCCATTAAAATTGTTTGATTGAAAACTTTAATACAAACAGAACAGTGTTACAATGTAGGACTTAGACGTAGTCCTAGGAGTACACTTTTGTTTAAGCTGGGTCCTTAGTGCCAATGGAGCGAGTGGTAATGCGTTGACTCCGTTGACCGGCTGACGACGGTTATCGGTTCTCTGAAGGCGTAGATTGCTCTGGGTGCTGGAGCTTGCTGAGAGGAGGAAGACGTTGAGTGTCTGTATCTGCCTCTCTTGTATGTTCGTTATGGATTCTGTGTTGTCCGTGGGTGAGAAGGAAATGATCCCTCTATTTATAGTTTTACAGGCTGGCTGCTCATGCGCGCATGTAGGATGCGCCGGTGTGTGGGGACGCCACATGGAAGTTGCTGATGTAGGCGCACGGATGATGCGTCCTGATTGGGAGGTTGAACTCTTCATACTGCTGTTGTGAGCCGGCACGTAGCAGAGGAGAAGATCTTTCTGTTGCTGAAATCTTGGACGAGTTGAGTCAAAGGACATGTGTCATCGACCCATGGCTCGAAGATCTCGGATTTGGGGGGGCAGTGATCTGGTGAGCTTCGCCTTGGATCTGGGCGCAGGAGGAGACTGCGGCTCATAACCTTTAGGAGTTATAAACCATTTAGGGCGCATGGCTTTTGAGGCGCATGCAGGTAACCTTCCTTCTGTCTTTCGGGATCAGAGATCAGTCTGGGGCGCATGGCTTTTGAGGCGCATGCAAAGCTTCAACCGGAGACACTTCTTCTGTCTTTAGGGATCAGTGAAGGGTCTGAGGCACATGGCTTTTGAGGCGCATGCAGGTGACCTTCCTTCTGTCTTTCGGGATCAAAGATCAGTCTGGGGCGCATGGCTTTTGAGGCGCATGCAAAGCTTCAACCGGAGACTCTTCTTCTGTCTTTAGGGATCAGTGAAGGGTCTGAGGCGCATGGCTTTTGAGGCGCATGCTGGTTTGGACGCATGGCCGTAGAGGCGCATGCTGGTTTGGACGCATGGCCGTAGAGGCGCATGCGGGTTTGGACGCATGGCCGTAGAGGCGCATACGGGTGGCCACGTGGCAGTAGCCGTCGGAATAGAGTCATGATGATGCTGACGTTGCTGACGCTTCGTTCTCTGAAAAAGCTGCTGTTTAGACTTTGGGAAGCGTGCTGCCAACTCTGGTGTCAGTTCAGCATTTAATGTTTGTGACGTTCGATGGACAGCTGAGTGGGCACATTGGTTGGTGTGCCACTTGGCATGGAGATGTGAGGGCGCATCCTCTGTGATGCATCGGGTACTGTAGGGCGTGTCTGTGTGATGCGCCTGATACAGGAGGGCGCGTCCGTGTGATGCGCCGTTTGGCTGGCGCATCCGACGTGTCCTTTAATGACACGGCTGTCTCGCTCCTCGAGTGCTATAAATAGCCGTTTGGCTGAATTCGAGGCGTCCGGTTCATCCATTTAATGCAAATTCATTGCACAGAATTCGGAGAGTCATCCACTTGGCGCATGGGTTTGATTTGCCCGGCCTATAAATAGTAGCATAGAGAGAAGGTTTGCTCCTCATTCCCTCACGTACTTCCAACATGAACTTGGACATGTGGGTGTATTCTGTAGACGAAGTGCTCCCGAGGGTGAAGATGAGACGTCGTGTTGTCTTCGATGCACTTGAAGGTGACTGTTACATCCAAAAGACGGAGTCAAGGGCTTCCGAGGCAGACGGAAGGTGCCTGTTGCATCCAAAGATAAGGATGTTCGGGCCTCGTCTCCGTTATTCCGGAAGAGCCGTAGATCGGAATGGCGGTGCTAGGCTCTCTCTTTCTTCAAAGTGGGCGCCGCCTACTTTGATGGTGTTGAAAGCTCCTTGTGCCATGATTTCGATCACGGTCTTCCTTGGTCTTTGGAGGCTCTTTCGAAACCTCTCCTGGCTACAGCATTTGCGGTGCTCTTCTCTTCCTTGGTTCCAGCCAGAGGGTTAAATGCTTTGCTTGGCGAAGCACTTATCAGGCGAGCCTGGCTGGAAGAGCGGTACATAACTGGGCTCTGCTCGGCCAGGTGAGCCTGGTTGGAAGAGTTGCACATAACTGAGCTGCTGAAGGGATGCACATAACTGAGCTGGGTGCACATAACTGAGCTGTTGAAGAGATGGTAGGATGCGCCTGGCTGGAGGCGCATGACATCTGCTGTGCCTGGCTGACAACGCATGGTGACTGCTGCGCCTATCGGAAGGCGCATGGTGGTTGCTGCGCCTATCTGGAAAGCGCATGATGGTTGCTGGATGTAGATCTAGGATCCTTCTTTTGTAGAAATTCTCCTTTGTACCATCTTTTCTAGACATGTAATAGACTTTTATATATAAAATAAAAAGTCCTTCTTCGAATGTCCATGGCTTATTCGATTAGCTGTCTGAGTTCTGGCGCACATAATGCCTGGCGCATGGGCTTTCTGGTTATGAAATTCCATGCTTCTACAAGACCCCCTTCAAAGTTTTCAAAACTTTTGAATAAGTTTTGGAATACTTTGAATAAGAAGCATGGAGGTCAGGGCGTATGATTTTTGGGCGCATGCTTGTTCGGGCGCATGCTCCTTTCAGTTGATGATGATGACGCCTTGGTAACCCAAAAGATTAATGATGATCTTTTGGTTGTATTTGTTGTTATCTCCTCACGGAACCCGAAGCGACGACTGAGATTACACGTCATCGGTTCACGCGTGCGACCAAGCTCTATAAATAGGTAAGGGTTGGAGAGAGAGAGAGAGTTCATCTGCTCTGTGCCTTTGCTTTCTTTACAGTTTTTTCTTCAAAACCCTAACTTTTTCTTCTTTGAGAGAATGGCTCCCAAGACTCCTCGCGGCGGTGCCGGCAAGGGGAAGGAGAAAGCGAAGGAGTTCGTTGGTGAGGATGCACCTATCACCCCTGCAACTCCGGCCGACGTTCGTCCTGAGGTGACGGGTGGGTTTATCTCCTTCACATAAGATTTTGGGCCAGACTGTGCCCTAACTCAGATTTGCCGAAGCGTATGGACTTTTGTCCTGATGATACGCCGAGGTTCTACCCCGCCGACGTGCATAGGTTTACACCTTTATCATGCACCGAGGTTTAATGGCGGATGCGCATGGGTTTCGTACCCTGATGATACGCTGAAGCCTTCGCTGATGCGCATGAGCTCACGCTCTGAATACGCCGAAGCTTCAATGCTGACGCGCATGGGCTTACGCCCTGATGATGCGCCGAAGCAAGTTGACGCGCATGGGCTTACGCCCTGACGATGCGCCGAAGCTCTGATGCTAGCGCGCATGGGCTTACGCCCCGATGATGCGCCGAAACTATTTGACATTTTTCTTTTTGCCTGACTTCCATCTTTGTTGTATCAGTGTCGATGACGATCCCTTTGTTGAATGAGGTCATTCTGGACGCTTCTCTCTGTCAGATGGGAGTTGATTTTGACGAGGCGGTGATCAATCCTGCGAAGGATGCTATCTTACAGGACCAACCTCGTGAGAGAATGCTACAAATCCAGACCCAGTTGCCTCTTTTCCTCCAGAGTATGATGGAGAGTGGTAAACTGAAGTCTGCTGAATCCGAAGTGTAACTTTCTTAAAACCTGTTTTTCTGTTTGGCGACCGACTAGTCTCTTCCGAAGCGAAGATACTGAGGATTAGAGAAGACTGGTTCTTTTCTGCCAAAGGCATGGTTTTGTACATGCGGCAGGTTGACCGCCAGTTGCCGCTGACAGCTTTTTATCGTCTAGCTTCGAAGAGAAGGATGGGTTGGGAACTTACTCCCTCTCAAGGAGGGGCCTTGGGAGGTACCCTCTCAATTGACGTCTCCTCGAACCAGCGAGATACTTTGACCGCTTCACGAGCCGGTTCTTCTTTCAGTTACCGAGCCTTGCATCCTGGGAGCATCTACAGTGAGGTCCCAAACAACACGTTTCCCTTCAGTGCCCCAATCTTTGCAAATCGGATGCTGACATCAAAGGTGATGTATTCGACAGGTAGCTTCAGAATCGAAGGCTGGTGTCACTACATCCCGAAGTGGGACGAGTTGACCACTTGGGTGCTTTCAAGGTTCGAGGTTGAGCTTAAAGAGATCGGGCTGACAGCCACCATTCGGGCCACGCAGGCAGGCGTGGACCTCAATAAGCCTATGTTCCTTGCGCTCTTGGAGCTTTTCAATGCCCAGACTGGTAGCTTCTTTACTCCGGTGGGGGAGTTGGGATTAGCCCTTCATGAGATGTACGAAGTGTCCAAGCTTTCTTGGGGCTCGGAACCGTATGAGGAATATTTTCCATCGAATGAAGAGATCCAAGTTCTGGAGGATAAGGATCCGGAGATGATGGCTGTTTTCAAAGAGGTGACAAGCCATCATTATCTGATGCACCGGAGGGACAAGGGTAAGACCCAGCCTCATGTGACTGCTTGGAGGGACTACGTCTTCAGGCAGGACTTGACGGATCCTTCGAGGATTCGGTTTGCGACTCCGCAGGGATTGAAGCCCGCGGAAGTAAGTTCTGAAATAAGCCGGCTGGACGAAAGGACCCCACACTCTAATGAGGGCGGCAAGGCTACGTACAGCTGTTTCTGGCACTGCGGGCACCGGATGTCATCCAAGGCAGTGTTGACGTCCTACTTGATGATATGGCTCCGGAATTACGTATTTGCAGGTGGATCCGGTGCCGTCGAGAGGGTACATCAGAATCTTATTTTGCCTGCGGTGAAGTTGGCCTGTGGACGACCGTTGGCTCTCCTCCCCGCGATGGTGTGCAACCTGTTGCACGGTTTGAGGTCCTTTGCCGATGATGTGATCCACGAGAGAGGTAATAATGATAACTTTCCCCGGGCCGAGCTGCCCTTCCATTATCTTATGGGGTGGCTGATCTTGCATCATCCGAACGTGATGAGTCCCGGTCCGGAGGAGGACCATGTCGAAGGAGATGCCTTCATTCGCCGCTTCAATAAGAGGAAGTGGTCTTACACTGGCGTCCCCGTTTGCAGGAGAGTCTTGTCCTACCTTCAGGGGTGGGAGATTGTCAAGGTTGGCCCGATCTTCAAAGATTTCGAGGCCGACCAAGATTTAGTTGACTCTGGCGAAGACGCGGTCACTCTGCCGAAATGGAGTTTTCGTTGGTTGCAGAGTATTCGGCCTTCTCACCTGGTCTACCGCAACCAGAATAGGTGTTATCTGGAGCCTTATCTGCCAAGTCGATTTGCTCGTCAGTTTGGCTATACCCAGTTAATGTTGCGGAATCCTAGTAGTAGTTTAGGCTTCATCGGGAGTTTGCTGGATGGAGCCCGGGGCTGGCAATATTATAACGCTGGATGCACTAGCGTTAAGTTCACCACGCCAGTTCACAATCCTCGGCCGCCGATCCTATATCCGGCCGCCAAGCTGTATTGCACCATGACTGCTATGTCTCCTGGTTACGACAGGGAGACTAGTTTCGTTATTGTAACCCAGCTGGAGGCGACAGCGAATATGTTGATGGCAGCCCGTTCATATCGTCCACCAGAGTTGGCGGGGTATCGGGCTGTTGCTGCAGTACCAGTGGGAGACCCATCTATCGGAAAAAGGCGTGCTGACACAGAAGCTGGTTCTTCTGTACCGAAAAGGTCGAGACGGGCGCCGACCCCGAAGGTTACGGAAGTGCCACCTATAATGCCAGCAGGATCAATCCCTGTTGAAGTAAGGAATATTTCATAATTCCAAAATTGTCATTGTGGCGACTTATTCTTTTCTTCTTGTAGGGATTGAAGAAGAAGTCCCGTGTTTCAAAATCGGGCGCTAGTAAACCGAAGGAGGTGGCAGGCTCTTCTGATGAGCGCATTCCTCCGATGCTAATGTCTTCCGTGGAGGAAGGTCCCGAAGATGTTCCTACGGAGGTTTTAATATCTCCCGATTTTGAGGTCGCAACAACTTCTGGGAGAGCACCATCTGCCGTGGAGGCCTTGGATGCTGAGGGTCCTGCGGACTCGAGGTATCCTGATGATGAAGTGGACTGGAGTTCGTCGACTTCCGATGACGTTCCTCCGGTCTTACAAGAATCTGCTGCGGGGACAGCAGATATGGTTGAGATAGAGGAGAGGGTTGAATCCTCTCTTTATCATGATGAGGGGAGGTCGGTTGCATCATTGCCGAGTCCTACCCCGGCTTCAACCGTGGTAGTTGAGGCGGCTACCACTCAGGAGGTAGCGACAGATTCTGTCCCTGTTGAGGGACTCGATGATGAGACCTGTCTGCCAGTCAAGACCACTGTGACGGGTCAAGAGACAAGTGACAATCTCCCTATTCTGCCAAGGGAGGTGCCAACCGTTGATAGGATATTGGGGGTAGAAGAGATGGCTGTTAACGTCGGAGGTTCTTCCGGGCTTGAGAAGGGTAAGGGTGTAGAACCCTCTGTTGCTCCTTCTACTTGGGGGACCCTCTCGATGCCTGTGCCGGCTCCTTCTATTGCTTCGGCTCCTCGGACTGGAAGTCCAGCCCCTGTTGATGAAGAGCCCATTGATACCGAGGTTCAAGCCTCGCTGATTGAGATTGGCAGATCTTCTTCCGGTCCGCGAACTGTAGTAGCTCCTCCAACTCCCGCGATGACGCCGCAGGTCCTGGCGGATGCAGACGAGTATGTGAAATTCCTCGTCGAGGGGGTGTACAAAATGTTGCAGAAGGGTGTATCTGCTGTGATGGATGCCAATGGGAGTTTTGCGACGGCAAAAGCTCTAGCAATGCCCTGCATCGAGCTGATTCGTATTCACCAAGGCCACGACCACATGGCCGAAATTCTGGAGGCTTCGGTGATTGAGCTGGATGAGCGGCTCGCAGAACTTCAACGCATCCAGCGAAACGACCTTTCTGTCCTGATAGAGGCGGAGAAGGGGAAGCTGATCGCTGAGATCGAATCTTTACACCAGGCCACCGTGGACGTTTGGGAGCGCGAGGTGGCTGAGACTGAGGCTGCGGTAGAGCAGTTGTCTCAGTCCATGAAGACTACGGTGGAAACTCGAGCTGCATTGGAAGCTAATATCACGGATATCGACACCCAGATGCGCCGCCTTGAAGACCAACGGGCCCGACTCCAGTTAGAGGTCGAGCGTGTCCGGGCTGAACATACAGCATTTAAGAAGGATGAGGCGACCTTTACTCAGCGGACTCTGGCCTTGGCGCAGCAACGACAACAGCTTGATGAGAAGCATGCAAGTGATACTTCCGCTGGGGCCGTTGAATTGATGTGCCGAGAAGCAGAGCGACGAGTCCTGGCAACGGTGGAGGCCCGCGCAGTCGACTTAAAGCTTCGAGTCAAGGAGCTCTCAGCCCATCCTGGGGAGATTCAGGGACCATAGCTTTTTCCCTTTTTCTTTTGTGTTCTTTTGCAACCCTTACTGGGGGATGATGTAGTTTCTTGTACTCCTTTTTCAGAAGAATAAAGAAGTCTACAACTCTTTTTTTGTGATGTGTTCATCTTTTGTTGTTATGAACTTGATGATTTGTGTGGACCTATTATCTTTTGCGCACTTTAGTTTTCAGGTACAGATAATAAGTTTGAAGGAACCATTATGTTTGCTCAGAGGTAATGTGGACATGGCAATCACTGGGTTCGAAATGATAGAATCTCCCTACTCAGAGGTATTATGGACGTGGTAGGAATGATCTTGGGGGATACGCTGAACAACTCAGAGGTTATATGGACGTAGAAGTTCTGCGATCAATGTACAATAACGCAGGGGTTGTTTGTACAAGATGTTTATTCAGAGGTAATGTGGACGTGGTAAACATGAAGGGTAGCGTAGGCTTACGAAGTGTAAGATTCTGCTTTGTAGGGTGTAGAGAGACAACTCAGAGGTAATATGGACGTGGTTATCTTTCTACTGGAAGATGCCACGGAACAGCTGGGTTCCGGAGGCGTATGAGTTTGTGAAAAGAGGTTGTTTGAGGAAGTACATGTCTGGAGGATGTCAAGAATAGTACTTCTTTAGGAACTTGCCGTTGATGGGCATCATGAACAAGTCCCCATTGGGTTTGGCGAGGCGGTAAGCACCGTTTGAGTATACCATCTCTATGATGAAAGGTCCTTCCCACTTGGGCTCGAACTTTCCTGGTGTCTTGTGGGTCAACACTATTGGTCTTCTGACTGCTAAAACCAGGTCGCCAACTTGGAAGGTCCTCTTTTTGACCTTTTTGTTGAAAGCCTGTGATATACGGGCTTGGTAGAGCTCGATACGTTGTTGAGCTAAGAGACGTTTTTCGTCAAGTACCTCCAGTTCCCGCAGACGACGACGTTGATTGTCCTCTTCCGTGAGATCGTTTGTGATTGCCACGCAGAGCGAAGGTATCTGTATCTCGAGAGGCAGTACTGCTTTGCTTCCGTAGACCAGGAAGAATGGAGTGTTGCCTGTTGGGGTCCATACCGTTGTGCGGTAGGCCCAAAGGCATTCGCCAAGCTTTTCGTCCCAGTCGCATTTGTTGGATGATACAACCTTTTTGAGCAGCCTAACGATAGTTTTGTTGAATGCCTCAGCCAATCCGTTTGCTGCCGGATTGTAGGCAGTTGAGGCCACGTTCTGAATGCGATTCTTGTCACAGAACCTGCTAAAAATGTGGCTGATAAACTGAGGACCATTGTCATGGATGATCCGCCGGGGTACCCCAAAACGGTAAATGACATGGTGTTTGATAAAGCTGACCACCCTGGAGCTTTTTACTTCTGCTAGTGGAACTGTTTCTGTCCATTTAGAGAAGTAGTCGGTGATGGCCAGGATGTAACGGTGTCCTCTCGATGAAGGAGGGGTGATCGGCCCTACAATGTCCATGCCCCAGGCTTCGAAGGGCCAGGAGGCGACTGTAGGATGTAGCGGCTCCGATGGTGTATGTATGAAGTCTGCATGAAGTTGGCACGCGTGGCACTTCTTGGCATATTCGACAACATCGGCAACCATGGTTGGCCAGTAGTAGCCCATACGTCGCAGTCGATCTTGCAACTTAGGATCGGGTTGATGAGCTCCACAAGTTCTGTCATGAGCTTCTTGAAGAGCTTCGGCTGCTTCTTCGTTAGACAGGCATCGAAGGAGGAGCCCATCGAAGGAGCGTCGGTACAGCATTTTGGTAGCCGTATCGTAGTAGAATCGAAGAGAGCGTCTCCTGACTGAGACGGCTTCCTTCGGGTCCTCTGGAAGGATTCCGTAGACAGCGAAGTCGATGAACAGGAACCTCCAGTCTCGGACATTAACCCCAGTGTTTGTCGGCATGGCGTGAGCCACCTGCAAGCATAGGTTGTTTCTGGGACAAATCAGATCTCGTCCTGTTACCGTGATATAGTGTTGAGTCCCAAAGGGCGCTGCTAATGAGGCTGCGAGGCCGGCCAGAGCATCGGCCTCCAAGTTTTGTAAACGGAGGACATGTTCGATGAAGAACCCGGTGAAGGTTAAAATGATGTTCAACGCGACTTCATGATAAGGGATTAAATCTTCATGGCGAACTTTGTATTGTCCCCGAACCTGGTTTACGACGAGTTTTGAGTCGCCGTAAGCTTCCAGATGGTCGACCCCCAGCTGTTGTGCGAGCTGGAGTCCCATGACGAGTGCATTGTACTCGGCAACATTTTTGGAGCACGGCTTCGAAAGAGAGTATGCACGCTGGATGACCAGCTGATCGGGGAAGACTAAGACTACCTCCACTCCTACGATGATTTGGCCTTTGGGGCCTGTTCTCGAAGCGCCGTCGAAGAACATCTGCCAAACGGAGCTTCCTTCGGTGACGTTGGATTCTTGGACCTCATCCGGGATATCTTTATAGAGTTTTAAGGATTATGGGATGGGGTGCACAGCTAAAAAGTCAGCCAGAGCTTGACCCTTAACAGCTTTTTACGGTACAAACACCAGGTTGTACGGTGTTAGCAAGATCGCCCATGTAGCCAGCCAGGAGTTCAATGATCCTGGCTTCGTCATGAGGACTCTGAGCGGATTGACTCGGGAAATGACATGAATTGTCTGACCCGAGACATAATGACGAGTCTTTTGGATGGCAAACACCAAAGCCAAGCACTCCTTTTCGACGGGGTTGTACCGGTGTTCGGCCCCGATGAGTGTTCGACTGAGGTAGTAGATTGCTTGCTCGTAGCCTGTATCGCTGTTTTGAGCCAGCAGAGCGCCAAGAGAATGATCCATGGCGCGGACGTAGAGGAGAAATGGTTTGCCGATGACTGGCGCTACCAGGATTGGTGGGCTCGTCAAGTAGGTTTTGATGTCGTCAAAAGCCTTCTGGCACTCTTCTGTCCAGACATAAAAGACTCCCTTCTTCATGAGCTGAGTGAAGGGTTGACATTTACCGGAAAGGTTTGCTATGAACCTCCGAATATATGCCAGACGTCCCTGTAGGCCCCGAAGTTCTCGAAGGTTCTTCGGAGGGTCCATGTTGAGGATGGCTTTGGTCGTCTCAGGATCAACATGAATGCCTTTCGCTGTGATGACGAAGCCCAAGAATTTGCCGCTAGAAACCCCCAGAAAGGATTTAGCGGGGTTCATTTTGAGTTGATGCGCCCGCATGAGATCGAAGACCGTCTTCAGGTCCTGTAGGTGATCTCTTTTGAGGCGGCTTTTGACTGCGATGTCGTCAACATAGCATTCGACTGTCTTGCGAAGATGTTGACGGAAGATGGTGCTCATAGCTCGCTGGTACGTTGTACCGGCATTCTTCAAGCCAAAGGACATTACTGTGTAGCAGAAAACACCCTTTGGAGTCCTGAACGACGTGTGTTTTGCGTCATCGAAGAACATCTTGATTTGATTGTAGCCTGAATACCCGTCCATGAAGGACATGCGCTCAAAGCCACATGTGTTGTAGATCATCACATCAGTGATTGGAAGCGGGAATTCGTCCTTCGGGCAAGTAAAGTTGAGATCCCTGAAGTCGATACAGACTCGTATCTTCCCGTTCTTCTTGGTGACAGGAATGATGTTGGCTACCCAATCCGGGTGTTGTTCCTCACGGATGAAGCCGCTAGTCAAGAGTTTGTCAACCTCCTGATCGATGGCATTCATGATGTCCGGACGGAAGCGTCGCTGCTGTTGTTTGATAGGTTTGGCATCAGGTAAGATGTTCAACCTATGCATTACGATCTGTGGATCGAGTCCCGGCATGTCCTCATAGCTCCATACGAAGACGTCGATATACTCTTTAGCCAGTTGGATTAAAGATTCTTGATCTTCTCCTTCCAGGCTTTTACTGATGAAGATGGGTTTGGAAGAAGACCCCTCCCCGAGGTCGATCTGCTCGACTTCGTCTTCGGTGGGCGGTTCACGAAGGTCAAAACGAGATTCCCATTGTTCACCTAGGCGTTGGGCCCAGGGTTCTCTTCGAAGGGTTCTGGCGCTTGGTCTTCGCCTTCACCTTTTTGAGGTTGTGCTGACGTCATGTTAGCTGACAGCACTTTCCTGAAGACAGATCCGATACTGGTATCGGAATCCCAAGTCGATGCTTCGGACGAATAGGAATGTTCTATGTCTTCTGCATCTGAACTCTCTGGGGTTGATGGCGGCGTGACATAGCCTAACCCTCGTCCAGTCCGATTATAATAGTCCTGTGGCTTTCCATTGGGCATCGAAAGCCGGACAGGGAGATGCCGACCCTTGCCGTAGTTTAAGCCTTTATTTCTTTTCAGGTCGTAGTCCATCTTTTGGATGATGTGTTTTGCCGCATCCGTGTACCGATAGACTTGTACTCTGCCGGTATCAGGTTCGGGCTCGGTTGACGGGAGGTCCCGATGACGCTCGACTTTGCCTGAGATGATGGTGCCCTGGTCTCAGCTCCGTGGAGGGACTATGAAGACTCCTTGAGACGGGACTATTCGATTATGGTGGACGGTCGTTATTTGTGTTTGCAACGACCGTAGAGCGTTGTCTAATGTATACATGGCATTCCAGTGTGGAAGACAAGAATAATTAAAAGACACTCTATTATTGATAAAATACGAGATCTTATCCCGTGGGATTACATTGTCAAAGGAGGGTGCCTCTACGTCAGCCGAGATATAATCAACAAGCTCCTCGTCTGTAAGAACTGGGGGCGGACTAGGAGAGTCTAACACAGCTTTGGGGTCTGAGAGGGTTATATGAGCCTTCTCTGACACCTTGGATGACTGCGGCGGCTTGCCCTTGAGACGCACCTTGAGAGGTGCCTCGGTTGCGCCTCCGGTGAGTGGTGCATTCCCTTGTAATTTTGCCACCAGGGGAGCCGATGTTTGAGGTGGCTTTCCCTTGAGGCGTATCTTCAGGGGTGCTTCGTGAGCCGGCGCTTTCCCTGATAGCTTGATGCTCATTGGAGGCGCCTTCTGGGGTGGTTTCCCCTTCAGTCGGATTTTCAAGGGGGCGTCGGGAGTCGTCTCAGGCTCCATGTCCGGCTCTGTTGCCATCTCTGCCTCATCATCAGCGTTGTTGGCTTCCTCCTCGTCAATGGGCTTGTACAAGTCGGAATCGGTGAAGTAGGCTTCAATCCCTTTGAAAGGATCGATGTCTGCAAACTCCGTCCGAATGACGCCATTGGTGGATACATACTTCATGCACTGGTAGAGCGTGGAGGGTACCACCATGTACTCATGCAGCCAAGGTCGATCGAGCAGGATATTATAGTTGACCTCGGCATCTACTACATAACAAGTCACCTCAGTTTTGAGGCTACCAATATGACACTTCAGTCGGATCTTGCCCAATGGCTCGCTCTTGCTAGCATTGAAGCCACTGATGGTTGTGTTGGAGGGCGCCAGCCGGTACATCGGGATCCCCAGCTTTGATAGCAGCGCCTTCGGAATGATGCTTAGGGAAGACCCAGGATCGATCTGAATCCGGCTCACCTTGACCGAGCCAATGTACCCTGTATAATACAGCGGTCGGTTATGTCGGTGATGCTTGAGCAGCATATCATGTTGGGTGAAAGTTATGTTCGGGATAACTTCATCCGCACAATGACAGTGCGCACAAGTAGTCGGGAGGTCTTCAGGCTGCTTGACCTGACTGAGAAAGGATTCAGCGTCCTTCAGAGCTTCGCAGAGAGCTTCTCGGGAATCCTTAGAAAGACGCAGGAGCTCGAACAAAGACAGGCGCATAGGTGTACTGGCTAATTGTGCCAGAATGTCAAAGTTGTGAGGCTTGGACAGCCCCGAAGCATTCTTCTTCCGTAGAGGTCTGTCAAAACGGGCCTCCACCTGCTTCTGCTTATTGGCTGCTGAGGGCTTAGATGGACCCTCCTCAGGGATGGTGCTAGGAGGCACCACCTCGGCGGCGGCTTCGCCGGACTGGGAGTTCTGTTGTGCGCGTGTTTGCACTAGAAGTGCCTCTTCTGTTGAAGAAGAGACTGTGCGGCAAGACTTGATCTTCCTGCCTTTTGATTTGGAGGAAGGGCGTACCTCCGATTGAGTCACCTCGGAGACGAGGTCGGGGTGAACCCAGAGGACCTCTCCTCGAGATGTGGTGAGCAGGGTGAGTCCACTCACATTGTCACGAGTAGGTGGTAAGTTTACCACCTCCATTGTCGCCTTAGGGATGGGGACGACGCCATCTTGTGTGGTAGTTGGCGGCAAGGTGCCGAACTGAAGCGAAACCAGATTGGCCGACACCGTCTTCTCTTCATAGTCGACGGAGATTACATCCGCATTGATCATGCGCTGGATGTAATTCTTGAGGACGTAGCAGTCCTTGGTCGGGTGTCCGACAAACCGATGGTAGTGGCAGTACCTTGGGTTGTCCACTTTCCCAACTTCATCGGGCCGCTTTGGGTCCGGTAGCTTGATCTTGTCACCCTGCTTCAGTATCTCGAAAAGTTGCAGGGTGTCGTCATCATTGAATGAATAAACCTCCTTGGGTCTCGGTGCCAGTGGAGGCTTCTGAGTAGGCACAGATGCGCCTTTTGAGGCATTGACAGTCAATGCCTGTTTCCCCTTTGCTTCTCGTCCGGAGCTGTTAGCTGCAGACTTTTTCCCCTTATCGTCAAAGGCGGGGAAGCTGACACCCAGAAGACAAGCATTGGCCGCCTTCTTTTCTGTAGCTTCAGCTTCGATGATCAGGGAGCTCCAGTCAGGAGGGGGAGTAGAGTTGAGCCGGAGCTTTACTGCAGGCAACATGTTCATGCTGCAAGCGGAGAGGAGCACATGTTCTGGCATGCCTGGAGGTAGCCTGAAGCAAGCCTGTCGGAAACGTTCGATGAACGCCCGAACCGTTTCTTTCTCCTTCTGACGTATCTCTATGAGAGACGCTATCGTCATGTCCTTCCCGCCGTCGTAGAAGCGGTCGAGGAAGAGGCACGTCAGGTCGTCGAAGGACGATATGGAATTGTCGGGGAGGCTGCAGTACCAGTCATACGCCACTCCTTTTAGGGCCCCGACAAAGATACTGGTGAGGAGCGCGTCCTCCTTCGGAAGATGCCCTGTCTGTGACTGGAAGTACGTCAGGTACCGTCGCGGAGAGTCCTTCCCGTCGTATGGGGTGAGTGTTTGCGGTTTATACTTTGGGGGATAAACCACCTTGTTCCATTCGAGGGGATAAGGCTGTGGAATGCCCATCTTCTGGCATTCCTCTTGCCTGTTCTTGGACTCGAAGCGCTCCCGCAGGTCTTTGATCATTTCGACCACATCCTCCGTAGAGCTAGGAGTCGGAGAAGGAGATACCATCTGGATTGGAGCGTTTGAGGGCTACGAGGTCCGAGGTGCTTCTGTATTCGAGGGCGCCCGTTGGAGGGGCACACTCGACTCCCCATTAGCCCCTGGGTCAGGACCAGTTGAAGGTGTCCTGATCAAGGCCGACCGCATCTCAAACACTGCTTGAGTCAGTGCTTGTATAGAGGCAGAGAGGGTTTTGAGACCTCTCTCTAATGAGTCTATGCGCTGGACTATGTCCTGTGACGGTGTATCAGACTCGACATCATCCCCAGCCATGTATACTGTCCTGACACGGCCAGGAGTGGATGGATTGGTTGAGGCTTCGCTTTCGGCCTCACTCTCATGCGGGGGAGTCACTTCTCCTGGTGTTGGGCCACCCCCAGCCACATTCTGGAGTTCATCTTCAACAGGCGCATCTGCAAGGGTCTGCTTGCCCTCAGCTCCATCTTGAAGGACCTTTTCGTTTCCAGAACTACTCCCGACAGTGTCCTGGAGGACATCCTCATTTTGAGGGGCTTCAGGGAGAGTAATCTCGCCTTGATGATGGAGATCCGCCGCAGCTGTGCTTTGGACATCTTCGTCTTCGGATGGAGGCTCAACAAGGGTCTGGCTACCCCCAGCTTCCTCCGAGGACTTCTTCCTCGACCGAGTGCCTTCAAACACTCCAGAGGTCGAGACAGCTGCCTTGGTTTTCCTCGACTGGCTTTTGGATGAAGACGAGGAATTGGCAGTCGTCTTCCGGATTGACGAGGAGTTGGAGACCACGTTGCATGAAGCGACCTTTGGCTCCTCTTCAGCTGACACCTTCGCCCCAAGGCGACGTCGGAGAGGTGTCGATGATTGTAGTCGTTGGAAGACCGACTGTCTTGGTGGAACTGCCGCCTTGCAACAGCAGTTGATGGTGACCACCGCACAAGTATGCCCCGTAAGAGGCGCATCGTGCTTGTTGGTCGACTCTCCTGACCGGCGCTTGTGAGTGATCACGTTGTGCAGGTCGTTGGAGGAGAGTGGTGCCTTCACACCCCCTTCAGACGTATGGCAAGGCCAAACGCCGGGGTGGTCAGGTGAGTGCTGCGCCCCCTGATCTAATACCAAGCAGGCATCACGATCAGTAGTGAGGGAACCACAATATTTAAAGTGACTTGAAGGGACCTCAAACGCACAACCAGAGGAGGCGCGGGAGTTCAAGACCACTGAGTTTGCCTCTCTCGACTTGGTTGTGCACGCAGTAGATGCGCCCAAGCGAGATGAGGACTTTGAAGATCGACTCGTTGTTAGTGCAGAAGCACTTGAGTCAACCTTGTACAGCTTGCCATCGACAGCGCGCGTGATGACGAGTGCGTGCCTCTGGCCGGCTGCTGGCATAGCATGTTTGTGGCGCATGGCCCGTGCCGCCTTGGATTTCTTCGTACCAGCCCGCTGGGGCGCATAGTACTCAGCATCCAAATTCTCCTCGCCAATACAGCGAGTGAGTCTGTCAATGACAGAGGCTTTTTGTGGCGCATCAGAGGTGATGCGCGGGGCATTGGCTGCGCCCCTGCTCCGTCGACGTATCTTCCTCGCCTGAGAGGGAGATGGCTGGGGAACGTGGTCGGCCGCACGCTTCCCCAAGAGATGCGCTGCATCGGCGGGCGCACCTTGGTTGCTGAGAACGTCAGCAGGAAGGGAAGGCTGGATTGCTGCATCCCCTTCAGTGGTGGTGCCCGAGGCGTCGACTTTGCGCACCCAGGCCGTGCGGATCTTCTTCGGCTTTGGTAGCCGCTTCGAAGGACTCGCACTTCCTTCAGAAATGAACTCCTCGTACGCTTGTTGATTGAGGCGCACGACCAGCGTCTTGTGGGAGGAGCCCACCTTCACGTCGTCGGCCTGTGACACGACTTTCTCGGAAGAGGAGAAAGAAGTCCCCAGCAGAGTCGCCAGCTTGTTTGCCATTAAAATTGTTTGATTGAAAACTTTAATACAAACAGAACAGTGTTACAATGTAGGACTTAGACGTAGTCCTAGGAGTACACTTTTGTTTAAGCTAGGTCCTTAGTACCAATGGAGCGAGTGGTAATGCGTTGACTCCGTTGACCGGCTGACGACGGTTATCGGTTCTCTGAAGGCGTGGATTGCTCTGGGTGCTGGAGCTTGCTGAGAGGAGGAAGACGTTGAGTGTCTGTATCTGCCTCTCTTGTATGTTCGTTGTGGATTCTGTGTGTTGTCCGTGGGTGAGAAGGAAATGATCCCTCTATTTATAGTTTTGCAGGCTGGCTGCTCATGCGTGCATGTAGGATGCGCCGGTGTGTGGGGACGCCACGTGGAAGTTGCTGATGGGGGCGCACGGATGATGCGCCCTGATTGGGAGGTTGAACTCTTCATACTACTGTTGTGAGCCGGCACGTAGCAGAGGAGAAGATCTTTCTGTTGCTGAAATCTTGGACGAGTTGAGTCAAAGGACACGTGTCATCGACCCATGGCTCGAAGATCTCGGATTTGGGAGGGGCAGTGATCTGGTGAGCTGCGCCTTGGATCTGGGCGCAGGAGGAGACTGCGGCTCATAACCTTTAGGAGTTATAAACCATTTAGGGCGCATGGCTTTTGAGGCGCACGCAGGTAACCTTCCTTCTGTCTTTCGGGATCAGAGATCAGTCTGGGGCGCATGACTTTTGAGGCGCATGCAAAGCTTCAACCGGAGACTCTTCTTCTGTCTTTAGGGATCAGTGAAGGGTCTGAGGCGCATGGCTTTTGAGGCGCATGCAGGTGACCTTCCTTCTGTCTTTCGGGATCAGAGATCAGTCTGGGGCGCATGGCTTTTGAGGCGCATGCAAAGCTTCAACCGGAGACTCTTCTTCTGTCTTTAGGGATCAGTGAAGGGTCTGAGGCGCATGGCTTTTGAGGCGCATGCTGGTTAGACGCATGGCCGTAGAGGCGCATGCTGGTTTGGACGCATGGCCGTAGAGGCGCATGCGGGTTTGGACGCATGGCCGTAGAGGCGCATGCGGGTGGCCACGTGGCAGTAGCCGTCGGAATAGAGTCATGATGATGCTGACGTTGCTGACGCTTCGTTCTCTAAAAAAGCTGCTTTTAGACTTTGGGAAGCGTGCTGCCAACTCTGGTGTCAGTTCAGCATTTAATGTTTGTGACGTTCGATGGACAGCTGAGTGGACACATTGGTTGGTGTTCCACTTGGCATGGAGATGTGAGGGCGCATCCTCTGTGATGTGCCGGGTACTGTAGGGTGCGTCTGTGTGATGCGCCTGATGCAGGAGGGCGCGTCCGTGTGATGCGCCGTTTGGCTGGCGCATCCGACATGTCCTTTAATGACGCGGCTGTCTCGCTCCTCGAGTGCTATAAATAGCCGTTTGGCTGAATTCGAGGCGTCCGGTTCATCCATTTAATGCAAATTCATTGCACAGAATTCGGAGAGTCATCCACTTGGCGCGTGGGTTTGATTTGCCCGGCCTATAAATAGTGGCATGGAGAGAAGGTTTCCTCCTCATTCCCTTACGTACTTCCAACATGAACTTGGACATGTGGGTGCATTCTGTTGACGAAGTGCTCCCGAGGGTGAAGATGAGACGTCGTGTTATCTTCGATGCACTTGAAGGTGACTGTTACATCCAAAAGACGGAGTCGAGGGCTTCCGAGGCAGGCGGAAGGTGCCTGTTGCATCCAAAGATAAGGATGTTCGGGCCTCGTCTCCGTTATTCCGGAAGAGCCGTAGATCGGAATGGCGGTGCTAGGCTCTCTCTTACTTCAAAGTGGGCGCCGCCTACTTTGATTGTGTTGAAAGCTCCTTGTGCCATGATTTCGATCACGGTCTTCCTTGGTCTTTGGAGGCTCTTTCGAAACCTCCCCTGGCCACAGCATTTGCGGTGCTCTTCTCTTCCTTGTTTCCAGCCAGAGGGTTAAATGCTTTGCTTGGCGAAGCACTTATCAGGCGAGCCTGGCTGGAAGAGCGGCACATAACTGGGCTCTGCTCGGCCAGGTGAGCCTGGTTGGAAGAGTTGCACATAACTGAGCTGCTGAAGGGATGCACATAACTGAGCTGGGTGCACATAACTAAGCTGCTGAAGAGATGGTAGGATGCGCCTGGCTGGAGGCGCATGACATCTGATGCGCCTGGCTGACAGCGCATGGTGACTGCTGCGCCTATCAGAAGGCGCATGGTGGTTGCTGCGCCTATCTGGAAGGCGCATGATGGTTGTTGGATGTAGATCTAGGATCCTTCCTTTGTAGAAATTCTCCTTTGTACCATCTTTTCTAGACAAGTAATAGACTTTTATATATAAAATAAAAAGTCCTTCTTCGAATGTCCATGGCTTATTCGATTAGCTGTCTGAGTTCTGGCGCATATAATGCCTGGCGTATGGGCTTTCTGGTTATAAAATTCCATGCTTCTACAGCACGTAGATCGAGGAAATCACAAATATCGGAATGGCACACGAATCAACACGACACGCAAATCGAGGCGTACATACGAATCGAGACGGAGCGAGATTCAAAGAAGCACACAAATCAATGCGGCATACAAGTCGACATATGTACGCAAATCGACACGGTACGAAGTCCAAAGTGATACACAAACCAAGGCGGCACGTAAATCCGTACGTGCACGTAAATCGAGATAACACAAAGTCCAAGGTGGTACACATGCCAATGCAGTACGCAAATCGATGCATGCATGCAAACCAGTGCGACACGGAGATTAAAGTGGTACGCAACCGAGGTGGCACGTAAATCGGAGCGGCACAAAAATCGAGATGGGCACAAAGGCCGAGAACACATATACGAGGCAACACGCAAACCAATAGGGCACGGTGCCCGAGGCAGCGCGGGACTCGAGGTGTCCCGCTGCCCAAGGCAGCGCGTGAATCGAGGGTACACAAAAACCTATAAGGCGCACGCAAACCGAAGCATATGCAGAATGAGGCGTACGTGGATCGAGTAGCGCACTGCTCGAGGCAGCACGTGCACCGAGACACGTGGCCCGAAGGGCACGCAGCCCAAGGCTAGCTCGCTGCTCGAGCAGTACGGGGCCCAAGGGCGTCCCGCCGCTCGAGGCGGTGCTGGCCCGGGCACGGCAACGACACGGTGGTTGTGCTGGCCACCGGGGAGAAGAGGAAAGGAAGGGCGGGGGAGATCGGGGCTCACCGGGGTCGGTCGGGCTCCGGCGGAGGGGCAGCAGCAGCAGCGGTGGTGGTGCTGGTGGCGACGGAGGAGGCCGGCCGAGAGGGAGACGGCGACGGCGACGATGATGAGGGCGGTGGCGGTGGAGACGAGGGCGCCGGCGGCGCTCAGGGGACCGGAGGAGAAAGGGGACAGTGGTGGTCGCGAAAGTGGTGACGGAGACGGTGGCCGACGGTGGCGGCTCCGGAAAGAGGGAGCTCAGGGAGGAGGCGGCGAAGGCGGTGGCGGTGCTGGTGGGTGATGGTGGCGGCGGAGGCATGGCCGCGGCGGAGCTGGCCGGGCGAAGGGGCGAGCGGGAGCTCGAGGGAGAGGGGAAGAGAGATCGGAAGGGAGAGGGGGCTGAGAGCGAGTGAGAGAGAGAGAACTGAGAAGTGGGGGAGAGGTGAGTGAGGGATCGGGAGAGGGGGGAGAGAGAAGAGTGAGGGAGGGGGGTGGCGGCTGTTCGTGTAGGGGAGAGAGAGAGATGAGTGCATGGGTTGGGTTAGGGTTAGGTAAGGGGAGGAGTTAGGTTAGGTAATAAAATCAATAATAATAATAAGAATAATTATAACAATGGAACTAAAACACCAACTCCAAAATAATAATAAAATAATACAAACCGTAAATTAATACGGTAACGATAACCAAGAGTCCAGACCCTACGACGAAAACAAATCCTAATCCAGAAAAATAAATAAATTTTTTAAACCAATACGAAATCTGAAAACCACCCAAATACGAAATACGGTCATATACCTATTTCTAAAATAGGGATATGACATGTAGTTACCTACATATTATACCAAGGGATAGTTGGTAATCAAGTTAAGGTAAGCATGTATCCTGGATACACAAAGATGCAAGGGTATACATTGGGTGATGTAAATGTAGGTATGATAGGCCATATACCAATAGGTGTATAGGAATATAGTGAAAGCTGCTAAATGCAGCAGGGCCTGTTAGGTGTTGGTTGCAGGAGACTGTCCCAGTTGGTTAGAGCACGGTACTTGTGTGTATGTGTGTGGGGTATTATATATATATATATATATATATATATATATATATATATATATATATATATATACGAGAGTGTATAGTTATAGGTTAGCCTACCAATGGGTAATGAGTAAACTATCACCAACCAACTAGAATAAACCCAAGATAGTTAGGGGTGGACTTAGAGACCCAGTAGATAATTTATTTGCGTCAAATTCCTTTATTGAAATTATAAATTCATAAATAGGTTACTTTGACTCAGAGTTGGCACCAGACCCGTATCATCAGCTCATGACATCAGGCGAGTATATTTATTGTTTATTTCTATTATTGTTAAGTACTATACTTCATTGTTAGTTATATTATATTTGATTCTTGACACGTTCGTTATACGGATAACACATCATGGATTTCTTTTCATATCTTGTCATCCTTCTTATACGTCTTATCGTGGCGGAGAAGTACCGAATAGATGTGTGATCAGACCCATAGCTTATGCTTTACTTATTTTCATTGCTATTTAGACCGTGAGGATGCAAATCCTATATAGAATGTGCGGTGTAGTGTATCCGCCGATCACATGTCGAAAGGAGTACTTCAATACACTTAGATAGCTGTGTTTTCCTTATTTCACTCTTTTCATGTTTCTATATGGTTTCATGTCTATTGTTCATTATATTACCATGCTCTAGTTGATTCTCTTATTATGTATTTTGTGACTAACCTCTGTTTTATAGTCATTATCATATACTTGGAACTATACTCAATGAATTATACTCGTTCCATCCTGATTGGATAAACATTTTAGGTGACTACGATGAGGACGGATGGCCTAATCAGTATGGTCCATATATAAAAAATATAGCTGAGCCTGACCTTACATTATAGGAGGAGTTTGCAGCACCTGAACCAGCTGCCATTGCTTAGTTAGATTAGATTTAGTTTGAGGTCGATTTTGTCTCCGAATTTAGTTGACATTGTTATTGGACATGTAGTTTTGGAGTTTATCTATTTTATGGATTTTTGACTTTATATTTTCTTTTCTCTATCCCATCTATTTAGATCCATGATTGAGTACTGGATTGGTTATGTGTTATTGTCCTCCCAAGTGGAGTGTATATATTGCATAGGTTGTTCATCATATCGTGATTATACATCGTTCTACTGTCGACTCTACGGTGTTTGTTGGGCGTGCCCACAATTCATGTCCAAATTTGGGATGCAGGTCGTGACACAAAAAGAGCCCAAAACACACTCAAAAAGAGCCCAACTAATTTGTATATAGGACAACTGAACTTGGACCGAGTTATGTCCGAACTCGGTCCCCATGATCCAATATTCCATTGAATCAGGTCATCATGTTGAATTGGCTCCAATGTTTAATTTTTTGAACGTTAGAAAACCAAACTCGGCCCGAGTTCGGTCCCCAAAAACACTATAAATAGAATTGAGAATTATTCATTCTACTCATCTCATATCATTCTCTTCACTTCTATTCCTTGAGAGTTCTGAGAGCTACTTAACCTTCCTATCTAAACCTTTACGACTCCTAGCCAAGCAAGTGCCAATTTGGTTCGATCTAGAAGTTAGTTCGAGTTATAAAGAAGGCTTGAAAACCAGTTCGTTTTCATCATGTTATTGAAGTCAGCAAGTCCTTCGGATTAAAGGCTTGCAGGTGTGAAGTAGTGCTCCTCGGATAAAATATACGTGTTGTAAGGAGTTGCAAGCACTTCAGATTCAAAGATTGTGTTCCACTGCATAGTGGATTCAACATCGAGCTAGAGTACTCGAGACTAGACTAGCCTCTCAGAGAAAAACTAGTATAAACCTCGATGTTTGTGTTTGCTTTTCTCTACTCGTTTAATTTACGCATTTACTTATATACTGCTTGCTTCATATTAGTTTCATTACTGTCATAAATATTCTTTAAGTGGTGATTATCATTCCGCTGCACAAAAGAACTCTAATTCATGTAAACCCCCTAGATTTTAAGAATTTTTATTAATTTCTATTTAATATAATTTATACTATTTTTCTTAATTAATAAATAGCTTGATATTTGAATTATGATTTTAGTCAATATTAAAAATAGAAAATAATTTCTACATTATATGTAAGTAGTAGGTAAATTGGTACAATTTATTTACTAAAAATTTTTAGACGACATTTTTGGATTTTGGGAATTTTTTAAAAAATTTATAGGATTTATAAAGTATGTATATAATATATATACATATACATTTTTATTATTATTATTATTATTATTATTATTATTATTATTATTATTATTATTATTATTATTATTATTATTATTATTATTATATAAGACATTTTATATATATATATAAGACATTTTGGATTTTAGAATTTTAAAAAATATTTGTAGGATTTATAAAGTATGTATAATTTATAGGATTTATAAAGTTTGGATTTATAAAGTATGTGAGTCAACTAACCACAAATCTCCCGCGGCCTATCAACAAATTATTCTCTGTTTAAAGGGAAATTTTGTAGATCAATTCTTCTCGGATTTAAATCAATTCGACTCCAAATTGTTGCTGACCAACCCTAATTCCGTCCTGTCCTAAATCGAATCAAATCCTGATTCAAATAAATATGAACCTAATTCAAAATCGAAGTTTTAAATCGGTATATATAGAGAACCCGTCGGTGGATCTTGTTCGAAAAACCTGAGAAAAACTCTCGTGATCGCACAAGAAGCTGACCCTTAGCCCGATGACCCCTTGAGCGTCACCCATGACTGTCTGCAGCCGCGTGTGCCGCTGTGTGATCACCGGAGCGCTGCCCACACAGCAGACAGCAGTAGTAGCAGTTGTCACATGAACCGTCGCGAGGTAATAACCGTCGCGAGGTAATAACAAAAATTTCTATTCTTGTACTGCTGGGCAAGAACTAGAATTTAGCGCCACCGACATCAGTGAATTCTTCCATGTTCCTGATGTAGGTGAAGCTTTAATGGATATTTATCACATCCAATTCCCTGAAGGTGTCACTTTTGATTCCTTCAAAGAACTTTTGTGTCATCGCAAACCTATTCCTAGAAGAGTTTACTCCAAACATCTCAACCAAAATTTCTATGAACTCCATAGGTTTGTATTCTCTGTTCTTCTTCCGAAGAAGGGATCCTCTGATGAGGTTACCTTCCTGGAATTGTCAGCCATGTACCACATTCACTTTGGCATTCCTTTCTCTGTTTCTAAGACTATGATGGCTTGGATGCTCAACTGCAGAAATGCAAGACGCAACCTCGTCTATCCCATGCATTTGGCCTCTATCTTTAGAAGGTTTGAAATCGATATTCAAACCCGTTCTTATTCCTCCACTGCCATAGAGCTTAGTAGGTCTAGGTTATACCCTACTCCTCCTCTGCCTCCTGGTGCTGAGCCTGTTCCAGATGCTGACCCTGAGGCTCCTGCTGCTGTTGTTTCGGCCCCTGCTCGAGGTTTTGACCCTGGCTTCTATCAGCATTTTGATGATTTCGTTGCCCTCTCTGCGCAACGACATCAGGGCTATCTTGACTCAGAGTTCTGCCACATCACCCAGGCTCAGGTGTTGCGGAACATCATTGTTGATATTCACTGGAGTCTCTCTCATGACCCATCACATCCAGTTTCCATAATTCCTCACCCCAGCTTCCCTGGACCCAGGTTCGACGATAAGGCGACATTCCCTTACTTCGATCATACTGCTGCATATTTTTCTTCGGATGCTCCTGGCGGTGACGACACTCCGATGTGATGAGAACTTGAGCTAGTGGATTTTGGATAGGGCTGATAGATGATGATCTATGATGTAGTTTTTTTTTGTCTAAACTTTACAGTAGTCATTTATTAGCACTTTGTGATGATGATGATGGTTGTATCTTTATATTATGCATGACATTTTCAGTATTTTTAGTACTAGTTATTTCATTTATGCACTCTGTGGAACTGTTGTTATTTGGTTATCTCTCTAGTATTACTTTGTCTGTTTGATGAACATTGTTGGCTTCACACATTACGGGGGAGCCAAAACCATTTTTTCAATGACAAAGGGGGAGAAAGAGCGCAATACCAAAATCAACAATCAAAGAAAGACTACCAAAACCATTTTTCAGGTAATTTTATTTGTTCTATTTAGATATATTTTGGTATAGACTTAAGTTTGTCAATTATCAAAATGGAGGAGATTGTTGGCATATTACATAGTCATACCCGATTTTAATAATCGACATGAACTTAAGTCAATACACAAAATATACGAACTGCTGCTAATCATTTCAGGTCTTGTGAAATCAATATCAACAAGCATACTACTGCATCATCAAGCACGTAAATCATCAGTCTGAAGATTACTTTCTTTGAAATCTAGTCCGAGTCATTTTACAATTTATTATGTATTTTATCTTTATTGAGTCTAGGATATAAATTGTAAGATCGACTGGGTAATACTGGCTTAGGTTAATCATAGTCCACTTTTCTATACAGCCTACCTATCCATATTCCATCCACCAAAAAGTTTAATTCCATTCTGCAACAATATTTTACAAATATTTAACATTTTTACCTAGACAGAACTCAAACCGAGTTTGGCCCGAGTTTGGTTCGAACTCTGTCCGAGTTCGGTACGAACTCTGCTCGAGTTCGGTCAGTTTAAATTTAAATATTTGTTGCCTCCAAATCTGCATGCAACGTTCATATGCGAAATCTTTATATCAGAACTCTGCCAGAACTCTGCTCGAGTTCGATCACAGAAAATACCTATAAATAGAAGAGAATTTCTCATTCCAAATCACTCAATCATTCTTCATCTTCTCTTCTCTTTTCAATATGTGTTTTCATCCGATCAAAAGTTTTCATATCACACCTACACTCATCTTAGCCAAAATCCAGTAATATCTATTTCGATCTAGAGTTTTTTGGTTTTCAAGAGTTGTAAAGAGGTTGTTCAAAGTACAAAAATTATCTCTGTTGTGGAGCCGGTCGTGCGCTCGTCACCAAGCACGGTGTTATGAAGTTGGTCATACACTTGTCACCAAGTACGGTGTTGTAAGAGACTGCAAGCTCTCAATTAGCTTGTGCCTTAGTGGATTAACATCGAGCAAGAGTACTCGAGACTGGATTAGTTCTCTCAGAGGGATACCAGTATATATCGCTGTGCCACTAAGTTTGATCTCTCTATCTCTTGTTATATTTATTTACTGTCTCCTACTTACTGCCATAGTTATCTGTTTAAATTTTTTTAAATTGGTGATTATTTTCTGCTACACTCGCACTCACTCTATTCACCCCCCCGCTAGAGGTGCTCAACGGTCCTACAAATGCTTCTTCTCGAGTCATGGCATAGACGCGGCCCTGAGCATTGGGGCGACAGTCTTAGCTATTTTGTTGTGCAGTCTGTGGAGCCCAAGGTGCTTTGTCTCAGTTTTGTTGTTGTTGTTGGGGGCGCTGGTTCGACTTCTCCGGACAGTTGCGTGCAATATGGTCCGTTCGGCCGCACCCGAAGCATGCTCCACTCTTCAATCGGTACTCGTTAGCCACGGGCCCCTCCTTGTGGCAAAAATTGTAGAGTATTCGATCTTTTGCTTGGCTGCCACCTCCGTTGCCACGGTTTTGACGCTTGTACGTATTGTTACCTCCCGTATTACTATGGCATTTGTTATTAAAGTGAACAGCACCAGTAGTAGTAAGAGGATACTCGTACTCCAGACGGAGGGCATAGTTGAGTGCCTCGCCCTTGTTTTTATATTTAGGCACCGAAATATGGGCACGACTAGAGCAACGCAGGCCCACTTTCAATCGTCAAGCTCGATTTGCAGTTGTTGGTAGATATGTTCCAGCAAATTTGGCCAGTTTGTTGAATTCGACCGCGTACTATCGTACTATCATATTCCCTTGCCTCAACTGCATAAATTTATTTTTTTTGTCCTGTCACACGGCTGCAGAAAGATATTCAATCTCGAACATTTTTTCTGAATGTGGCCCATGAGATCGCCACCGTCTCGTCTTAACGTCGAATTGCCCGCTTCTGTACGGCCCACCAATTATGCGCGTTCATTCGAAGTAGGAGTTGAGCATATGCAACTTTCTTCGAGTCTTCGACACCCAAAAGTTCAAATTTGTCTTCCAGCTCCTCCAACCAGTCGATCGCAACAGAGGGATCTTCTGTGCCGTTGAAGGAAGTGCGACAGCTTTTTGTGAATTTTGACACGTCGAAGTTAGAAATTTTTGGTGCCGCAGGTGAGAGCACGGGCGCCTCCGGTTCAGCTTCGTTGGATCGAACCACAAGCTCAGTTATGGCAGGCATCATCGTTGAATTGTTATTGCACACGACTGATTGTACGATTTATTGGAGTCTATTCAGCTGCTACTGTTGCAGCTTGAATTGAACCTCGAACTGATTCTTAAACTGGGTCTGACGAGCCTCCGCCTGCTGAAGATGGAGCTTATTTTGGCGTTGCTGCATTTCTAGCATCTGCAGCATCTGTTGCATCGGGTCGCCGGAAGATCCGGCTACAGTAGGCATCATCCCCGTTGGGTTGACGGAATATTCGGGTGAACTACTCGAGCCGCTGGAAGCACGCGTCCCATCCTCTGCCCGAGCTCCCGCAACTGCAGGGAAAAGAAAGGCAACTCTCATTAGTTTCAGAAAATGTCCTGGGTTCAGTGTATGAAATAACTCATCTCATCGACACGAGGTCAACGGTTTGAGGCTAGAAACTCGACACTGGAGGTCAAGGACGTAAAGCCGTGCTCTGATACCATTATGTCACACCCCGATTCTGTCGAATCGATAATCATCCCCCAGGCGTGATGTCGTGCGAACCTAATTTGCGATCACACAAGACATAGTCATAAGGTAATCCAAAACACGAGATCGACGAGAGCAAGTAGACAAATTGAATCACACACTAAGAAAAGAGAACTTTGATCTTTATTGATAATGGACATCATTTACAGACTCAAGTATAGGACTTGTGAGACTCGTCTCACTGTATCGATATTTATATACGGATACGTATTTTTGTACTGTGTTTTGTATTTTTTTGATTTTCGGAACATACCTGTCACTCCCGTTTTCTGTTATATGTATTTTTGGTGTATGTACACGAAATTCTGGCCTTTGTCAGGTGACCCGTGTTTTGACTTGTCTTTCTTAGCCTTGCTTTGGTTTAATTTTGACTTGGTTTAATTTGGTTTGTTTCAACTTGGTTTGTCTTGGTTTGGTTTAGTTGGTTTGAGATGAGATAGTTTTGTATAAAACCCAAACTTCCCTCTCTCCTCCAATATTTCATTTCTCTTCATCTTCTTCCTTTTCATTTTCTCCTCCAACCCAAGGCAAGTATATCTTGTCAAATGTTGGAAAAATATTATTTTTTTTGTTCTAAACTCTTCCTTACATGATTATAAGCCTCTTTAGAACTTGGAGTTTTTGATTTTTATGGGTGGATTATTGTAGATCTAAGTTTATAATATTTTTGATTTTTCTTGGTTTTGATCTATTAAACCTTGATATTTTCGAAAACTAATTGTCCTATGTTGTAGAGAATTTTGTTCTACCCAATTTAGACCTTTAAAAGTCCCAATTTCGAGTTGTTTTGAGGGATTTATGAACTTGGGAAGTTCATGGGTTCTATGAACTCATGCTCTCGGCATGGAGAAGAAGAGCAGTGCTGGGTGCATAGCTCTTTTTATGTGCCCACAGCAGCCTTTCCTTTGGACGCATAGCCCTATATATGTGCCCAAAGCACCTTACTTCCTTCAGCTTGGGCGCATGGCCATTTACATGCGCCCATGGCTCTTCAGCTTGGGCGCATAGCCCTATATATGCGTCCAAGGTACCCTGCTTTCTTCAGCTCGGGCGCATAGCTCTTGATATGCGTCCAAAACTTTTCCTCCTACCTGGGCGCATAGTCTCTGATATGTGTCTAAGGCATTATATTTCATTCTGCTTTGGCACATAGCTCTTGGTATGCACCCACTTAACCATGGAGGCTAGTCTCCAGGCTTGTCTTCCAGTGCACCCTGTCTCCATCATGTGGGCGCATGCACCCCTGAGTGCATGCCTTCCCTAGTAAATGCTCTCCATGATACATTTAGTCCTAGGCGCATGCCCTTGGGAGCATAGCCTTTAGGCGCATAGTCTTGGGCGCATGCCAGTTTTTGGGCTCACGCCATTCCCAGTACATGCTATCTTTGGCGCATGCTCTCCTTGGAGCATGTCGACCTTAGGCGCATGCTATCCATGACACACCATTCTGACCTTGGCACCCTTCCTGGCCTAGACGCCTTCTTGGCCATGGTGCCACCCTGGCCCGTGCTCGCTGGCCCTAGCACGAATGACTGTTTTGACTGTTTTACCCATTTGAGCTATTTAGCAGTTAGTCTTGAAAAATACTCGGACTCAAAGCTTGTAGACATTTGTCTTGGCTTCAGAATTTTCTCAGTTCACCTCATTGGAGTTCATATGCGGCTGTTAATTTAAATCTTAGTTTTGATCTTCTGACATGTTTTCTGTACTTGGCCGAATATGATATTTCCTTTAACGAAAATGAATTTCCTTAGCATGATTAGATGATTTTGTACAGTTAGAGAATGATTGTACACCCTTGTTACACTTGATACTAGCACATATTTAATATTTGATCTATGCCAAGTAGTTACTTTTAGTTATTCCCTCTTCCATGCATGATACCCCTTTTTGGACAAGTTCTTACTTACATGCTATATTTGTTGTCATTTCTCTTCCTTGCTTAGCATGATTGTGGCCCGTCAGGGTACACTCATGATTTATGTCTTTTCTTTGCTTTACATGATAGTGATCAGTTGTGGTGCACTTATGTTACACGTTACTTCTCTGCTTATACTAGATAGTGACCCGTCGTGGTGCACTCTTGAACATGTTTTTCCTTGCTTACATGAAAGTAGCCCGTAGAGGCGCACTCTTGACAAGTATTCTTTACATGACAAGTAAACCTTAACATGATAATTCTTGATAGTGGTCCGTTGTGACGCACTCTTGACATGACAAGTAAACCTAAGCATGACATGCTTAATCAAGATGCTATTAAGACGGCTATTTCCTTCTTGCTAATGTAACTCTTTTGGACACCGTGGTTAAATTCTTTGTGTATGCGTACAGAAGCTACATGTCTTGTCTTGCATCATGTCTAGGATATGGATTCTTGATTACCACGGTCAGGGATTTATACTGAATCTGACTAGGATAACGACTAGATTGATCAAGTAGCTCATAAAGAGATTTCCCAGTCACATGCAATTCCGTTATCTTGGCGCTTTAATTGGACTTGTAGCCTGTCGACGAGTAGGGCGCATTTCTAATACGTTGTCATGTGTTGCACCCCCAAGTCACCTAATACAACTCTTTTAACCTGCGAAAGGATAACTCGGACAGTCTGCAGGGCTTTGACTGCTGGAACATCTTATTGCATCTTGTTAGTAATTAGGATTGTGATAACCTTAGTTAGTTAAAGTAGCAAGCCGTACTCATTGCTTGGCCGTGATTGATGGATGTAGTCCAGTCCAGTTTAGTTTTGTCTAGGCAGTGTTCGTATGTTTATTTCAGTATATTATTGTTTATGCTTTACTTTTGTCGATGAATGATTGGAGGCTAAGTTCTGTTCAGGAGAAGGGTTACAACCCCGGTCCTTGTTTGGTTTAAGGGTTGTAACTTGGCTTCCGAAATAGTTCCAAAGTCATCTTATCATTTGTCGTTCTATTCAGTACTCACATATTCTACATGATCTTATGCTAAACATTGATTAGAGATTAAGTTCTGTTCAGGAGAATGGTTACAACCCCGGTCCTTGTTTGGTTTACGAGTTGTAACTTAGCTTCTGTAATAGTTTCCAAGTCATCTTATCATTGTCGTTCTATATAGTTTTTACAGGCTCTCATGCCCTAGTTACATCTCATGCTCACAAGTACAGTTATCCCACAAGTCCTACGTGATCCCTATGCTGGGTCACCATGTTCTCACGACCCGGCTACCTTACATGCTTACATGACCCGACTACTTAACATGTTTACATGTCTAGTTTATCTTACATGCTCACATGCTTCCGTCTACTTTACATGTATACAGTCTACTTTATGTCACACATAAATTACTTTATGCTCCAGGTTGCTTTGCTTATTGTCTTTTCCATTCTCAGTATGAGTGCATTGGTAGTGCACGAGTCTCGATCTGCATTTACTTATTACTTTCCCTAACTATTGCTATGTTAGCTATTGCTAGTTTTAGTCCAGAGTTTGGCTTCCTTTGTGGTACTTGCTATTTGGGGTCTGATCCCACTGGTTTTGTTTGGCCAGATCTGATAGAGGAGCCCAAGGGATCTTCCGTACCATCTACTCGACGGTGACCATCCGATGCACCAGAGTACCTGAGTGGGTTTCTTATCATTCTCCCACTTGATATGTACATTATTCTTTTGTGGCATTTATTCTCCGAGCACGTGTTTAGCTCGTGTTTTTGGATCTTGATATTTAGCCTACGGGCCAAAACATGATGTGCGTATTCTAGACTATAGCTAGAGCTTATCATGTATGACTATTACTCTTGCTAGTTCTCTATTTCAGTATGACTAGCTTCATGATCATCTATGTATAAATGATTTGGGACGCTTTACTATTGTATGTTTGATGATCATACTTCTTCTACTTTGTATAATTGCCTGTGATTGAGATACCTAGGATTACTTGACCTAGGATCGACTGTTGACTTGTAGAAGTAACCCCCATATCTTGACAGCTTATACGTGATTTTAGAGTACTAGCATATTTTGGTATCACGTAGCTGGCCTTGCTCATCCAACCTGCCAGTATTCTGGTTCTGTGGCGTGACACAGTTTTAGTGGTGGCCCATGCAGGTCTGATTTATCAGATATGTGGGGGTTACTGATGTTTAATTATCTCAATCACAATTATCCTTTATTGATATCCTTCTTATTATTCTCTATCTCTGATCCTTTGACCTGATATCTTCCTTGATCGTTGATCTCTCCTGCTCCCTCGATTTGATCATTGTGTCCTTTAACTTTCAGGAATACTGTTCCTAATCCTTCTGATTACCTTGTTCAGGTTCTGCCAATGGCAGGTCAGCAATCTTCTATTAGGCTAGTTATGGAGGATCAGTCTCAGTATTCAGGTACAGAGTTGAGAGTTGACTCGAGGGTAGAGATGTCAGTCCATCCCGATCATCTTGTTGTCCCTGTACAGTCAACAGTCCGAACGGAGGTAGTTCCAGATTATCCCGATATACCTGCACTCATAGGGATTATCAAGAAAATAATAGAGTCACAACAACGACGAGACCTCGTTCTCCAGCTGAGTATCCAGATGTTGATAGATCGAGGTGAACAAGGAATAGCCGATGAATTTTAAGCCGAGGACTTGCATCCAGAGGAAGTACAGATTAGAGCCAGACAGTACCAGTCATCAATCCAGTCAGTATATCGAGTCTGACCTACCGTGGAGGCAGTACGAGAGCAAGAGCATATAGCCAGGAGGACCAAATCTAGAACTGAGGGTCGTAAGAGATACCAATCACCCATATCAGGCTTTTTACCCCAATATCCCTCACCAGTACCAGCAGACCAACGTCCGTACCAGCACCAGGAGTTACCAGTCGTATGTTCCTTCTGTGGAAGGAAAGGGCACACTCATCTTACTTGTCGGAGGGCTAACTTTTTATTTTTATCGTACGGTTCACCTGACCATATGACAGGAATTTGTCCTCGGAGGAGTCAAGGTGGATCGTCATCCTTCCAGCCTTCCAACTAGCAGGCACCAGCGCCGGTTCAGCAGTAGCAAGCTCAGAGACAGAGAAACTAGCAACAGCATCAGGCAAAACAAGCCTGTACATATTATGGAAATTTAGGGCATTCTAGACCAGTTTGTTGGACGACCAATAGGTGATACTTCTGTTGTGGAGCAGAGGACTATTCAATTAGCACTTGCCCATATCCGACATCTCGAGGACGACCATCTACACCGGATATACCACTACCATCCTTTCAATCACCTCCGTTGTCACCTCCAGTAGTTGATGAGCAGTTAGGGTCAATACTAGATGTTCAACCATTGGCACAGTACCCACCACCATCGCGAGCTCAGAGGATCAGACAGCTCAGAGCACAGTTGTATGCGCAGTACCAGGATCAGCTCTAGTATCTGCATGAGGGTAATACCTTGGGAGTCTCAGGTACCATCTTCATGCTCTCCTTTCAGTTATGACCTTTGGATTTGTGTTTCAGTAGTAGGCCAGGTAATGGCAGTATATCTTGGGTTCTGGCCGGCGACTTTGTATTCTATCTATATGTATAGTACAATGGTCGGTTTGACTTATTCGGTGAGTGAAGACGGGTTTCTTGTCCCACTCTTCTGTCTTCGTACCTCAAGATAGCTGATAATTATCACATGTCTCGACTACGACGATACGTTCTGGGTAGTGTCATGTCTTAGACTAAGTCATTGGTACCGACTTACTTTGAGACTTGACCTTTATCCATTTTGGGAGTCAGCGTAGGCCAGTGAGGACGTTGTTCCATACTCAACTGACTCAGGAGGCATATCTATTCATATTCCTCCAGCCCTTCTTTATTGTGGTTGTGTTATTCCTTACGCATTTATTTATATTATTGTTGCCTTCAATTACTTATATGTCATGCTTCGTTTTATGGAGATAGTTGTATTTTCTTGAGCTTTTGTTTTGGTTATCTTGCTCGACTAGCTTTAGAAAATTTCGAGCACGGAATTTTTCTAAGGATGGGAGAGTTATGAGACTCATCTCACTGTATCGGTATTTATATACGGATACATATTTTTGTACTGTGTTTTATATTTTCTTGATTTTTGGAACGCTTTAAAAAATTTCTAACTTAGAGATTTTCTCCTTGACCGACATACCGTCAGTATACCAGTGTATACCGTTGGCATACCTGTCATTCCCGTTTTCTGTTATACGTATTTTCAGTGTACGTATACGAAATTCTGGCCTTTGTCACGTGACCCGTGTTTTGACTTATCTTTCTTAGCCTTGCTTTGGTTTAATTTTGACTTGGTTTAATTTGGTTTGGTTCAACTTGGTTTGGCTTGGTTTGGTTTAGTTGGTTCGAGATGAGATGGTTTTGTATAAAACCTAAACTTCTCTCTCTCTCTCTCCTCCATTATTTTATTTCTCTTCATCTTTTTCCTTTTCATTTTCTCCTCCAACCTAAGGCAAGTACATCTTGCCAAATGTTAGAAAAATGTTATTTTGTTTGTTCTAAACTCTTCCTTACATGATTATAAGCCTCTTTAGAACTTGGAGTTTTTGATTTTTATGGGTGGATTCTTGTAGATCTAAGTTTGTAATATTTTTGGTTTTTCTTAGTTTTGATCTATTAAACCTTGATATTTTCGAAAACTAATTATCATATGTTGTAGAAAATTTCGTTCTACCCAATTTAGACGTTTGAAAGTCCCAATTTCGAGTTGTTTTGAGGGATTTTTGAACTTGGAAAGTTCATGGATTCCATGAACTCATGCTCTCGGCATGGAGAAGAAGAGCAGTGCTGGGCGCATAGCTATTTTTATGTGCCACAGCAGCCTTTCCTTTGGGCGCATAGTCCTATATATATGCCCAAAGCACCTTACTTCCTTCAGCTTGGGCGTATGGCCATTTACATGCGCCCATGGCTCTTCAGCTTGGGCGCATAGCCCTATATATGCGCCCAAGTCACCCTGCTTTCTTCAGCTCGGGAGCATATCTTTTGATATGCGCCCGAAGCTTTTCCTCCTGTCTGGGCGCATAGTCTCTGATATGTGTCTCAGGCATTATGTTTCATTCTGCTTGGGGGCATAGCTCTTGGTATGCTCCCACTTAACCATAAAGGCTAGTCTCCAGGCTTGTCTTCCAGTGCACCATGTCTCCATCATGTGGGCGCATGCACCCCTGAGCGCATGCCTTCCCTAGTACATGCTCTCCATGATACGTTTAGACCTAGGCACATACCCTTAGACGCATAGCCTTTAGGCGCATAGTCTTGGGCGCATGCCAATTTTTGGGCGCATGCCATTCCCAGTGCATGTTATCCTTGGCGTATGCTCTCCTTAGAACATGTCGACCTTGGGTGCATGCTATCCATGACACACCATTCTGACCTTGGCACCCTTCCTGGCCTAGGTGCCTTCTTGGCCATGGTTGTAACACCCGAGTCCTAAAATACGTAGGACTAGGAACGTAGACATCTGTATACATATAAAGTACAGGGGCCTTGTATGTATACATAAGCTGTAAAATGCAGTAATCCAAGACAAACTAATTCTCATCCACAATGAAAAGAATAATAATATAAAAATTAACTTGAATATTTATGATACAATCGTTGGGCGGAGACAAAGTCCACTACCAACTATCTCAATAAAAGAAATGTACAAGAATCGATCCCTAAAATGGCAAGACGAACCAAGCGCAATTGTCTTCGAAGGAATGGAGAGAATCACGACCTTGGCTAGAACACCTGCAGTGAATCATGAAACCACACACCTGGGGAATAACCAGGTCCTCAGACGGACGTAGCAAGATACAGGAAGAACAAGCTAATATGAACTCTCAGAATAATAAAATAATATATAAAAGACTATCCTAGACACAAATATGCAAAGGAGATTCTAACCGCCTAATGTGCAATTTAGAGAACAACTTTCATGCACATGGGTGGGATTTTTGGCTATGTGTATGTAACTGGCATCCAGTCATCTGTATCCGACCGTAACGTCCAAAACGTCAGAGGGTATCTGCAAATATATCGCCACAGTTCCATCCGGAGACTGTGGTATACCTGTTTGGCTTCCCATACGCACTAGCGACTGTCCTTCCCCAATATTTTCCACACTGTTCAAGTCATGTCCATGGCTCGTCCAGTTTTGTAACTGCTTAAGTCTATAAACCATAGTCATAGCAGTTACGAATATCTACCGTCGCACGACTTTGGAGATAGCTAGTCAATAAGTCGTGCCCCTAGCAAACTGTCTCAAACCGTGTAGTATGTGTCATGGCCAAGGAAGATATAAGAATATCCCCCAACAAGAAGGTAGTCCGCAAAAACTAAGTTAACATGCATATAATAAAAATAAAACGACCAATAGAGTCGTTTGCACCCAAGTGTGGCTTGGACGCGCAAGTTATAACAAAGGAAACTAACAATATGAAACAAAGTAAATAATACAAAAAATAAATAATATGACAGTAAATTAGCAAGGTATACTTGCCTGTTGCGACACCTGGTGAGCTGCCTGGTATGGTACAATAAAGGTGGCACAAGATCTACTTCGGTGTTACAACTATGTAAGGTGACATCGGGTGGTGGCACGGACAGTTCCATTGGGTCCAAGATGGTTAATTTAGTTAGGGTCAACCGGATGAAGTTCAGAATTGGCGAGGGAATAGGAAATGGCGGTATTGGTCATGGTCACGGTGATAATCGAAGGAATTTACGTATCAAAACTTATACATTTTTAGGAAAATATTTATAATACGGAAAAATATATTTAGTAGTAAAATAATTTTTGATACATACTTGAAAACATGAAAAATTGATTTAGGCCAAAATTCTAAGTTCATAAAAATAGGTTTTTCTAGGAAAATTATATTTTAAAGATACTTAGAAAATTATTATTCAATTTGGGAACTAGATTTTCCTTATTTAAAATATTTTATATAAATACATAAAATCTAGAAAACTAAAACATTAAATTTTGTCAAAATACTTTGTAGGTCGAAATCAACAAATAAATGCTAAAAAAATTTGGTATATTTCTCACAAGTATTTAAATATTGATACATTTATATGACTACAACTTAAGAATACATTAATAGAATAACAATGAAAGAAAGAAAAAAATTATAAGGCTAGCACTCTAATATATGTATACTGTCTCAAAACAAAATATATATTAATAATAAACATAATAAAATTTATATAAAAATAATAATTAAAGAAATATCGACACTGTAATACTTTCCATAATAATATTAATAACAGAATTAAACAGAAAAAATGAGAATAACACAGCACATATGCTGTCTCAAAATCAAACATGTGTCCATGAGAACCAAAAGTAAGAATAGTCAAGGAAAGAAAAAAATAATAAAATAAAATAATAAAATAAAATAAAAAAGAAAGAAATAATATGGGCGCTGTCCCCCGTGGTGAACAGGGAAGGACTTGGGGATTTTTTTTAAAGATGAAGAGAGAGGGAGTGAGAAGGAGGAGTGGAGAGAGCAGAGGGAGAGAGGGAAAGGAGGAGCGAGAGGGAAAAGAGAAGCGGGGGCGGCTCTGATCCGGCGGAGGGGGCGCTCGGAGGGAAACGGCGGCGAGCGGTGCATCGGGATCGGCCGATCCGGCGCTCGTGACGAGGCGTCGGTCTCGGCGTGCGGCGGAGGAAGGGGGTTTTTGAGGGGAGAGGCGGTGGAATCGGTCGAAAGCGGAGAAACGGCGATAGCGGTGAAAAGGCGGCGAAGGGCGGCGGTCCGGGCGCTTACTGCGGTGGACGTGGGGTCGAAAGACCCGCTTGCGGCGAGGTGGCCGGAGCATGGCGCTGGCAGGGGTGAGGCGCTCGGCCAAGAGCGAGGGTGAGCAAGACCGGGCTCGATCGACGGGCACAGCATGCGCAAGGCGGCGGAGGGCGGCCGGAGGTAAGTGAGGGAGGTGGTGATGGTTTTGTTTATTTTCTATGTTATTTTTCTTGGGACGGTGCGAGGGGTGGTGTCGGTAGGAGGAATATGGCGGTGGGGACAGCGCTATGGTGGCGATGGTGAAGGTGGTCGGGAAGACGGGATCGGTGATGGCAATGGTTGGCGGTGGTTACGCCGGTGATGGGGTTTGTGGTGGTCGAAGGAGATAGTGGGCTGGTGGTTTGTTACTTCACCTTCCTGATATTTGAAAATTTCAAGTTTTTATATTATTGATTAAACAAATTGGAATTTATTATATATTTTAAATATACGAGAAGTTATATATATATATATATATATATATACATATATATATATATATATATATATATATATATATATATATATATATATATATATATATATATATGTTTATTTTTCTTTAGTCATTAGACTTAAATTTATTTGGGAACCAATAATTTTATTTTAGGTTGTGGTGAACATATCTATTGGGTAAAGCCCATTTGTGAGGCCCAAGCCTTTTAAATCAAATCCTGAGGAAGGAATAGACTCTTCATCTCTCCTTACAGCCAACTAATTCATTCAAACTTTTAAAAATCAGTTACGATTTCTCCTGTGCCATGTGTAGTGCCAACCAAGTGATTTTCCTGCCAACACATTGCCTCCTTCTCACGTTACTAGCTGCCTATTTAGGACAATTCTCTCCTCTCTATTGTTGAACCAATTCTTCATTCACAACTTCATCTTTCCCAAACTCTGTTCTGAACCGGCCATGGCGGAGTGAGATCTGAGGATCGATTCGACCATTGCAATCGACAGGGCAAGCTCACTAAGTAATTTCTTTGACCTTCCTTGTCTTCTTGACCAATTTGATCATCCTGGAGAATTGAGCATGATCGAATCAACGACTGGATCATTCTGTTCAACTCTGGATCCGGTCGATCGACTTCGATCGAGAGTAGAACAGATCAATCCCTGATTGTTGTTCGACCATCGTTTTCTATGAGAAATGATCTTTCGTTTTAGCAATTGGAATTCTGATCACGAGGTGTTTGTTTGTTTTCCTCCACGAATCAGTCGATCCTACACAACTCAATTGGAAATAGTTGATCGTCTCTTGCATCCTTCTGATCTAGATCTGTTCTCACTTCCAACCTCTGATTGCATAGTTTGGTGAGTTAATAGAGTTTTCCATTTAAATTAGATTTTCTCCTTATTGAATTTAGGAGTATTTTAATTTACAGATTGATGGGATCAATCGAATCCATTCTGATAATGTTGATGAGTTGAATGTGAGCTTGGGAATCTGTTTAGTATTGTGATAGCACCATCAGGTAACATTCCATATCCTTTGCATATTATTAATTTCATATTAATTGTTGTAGTGAGGGTGATTCTGAAATGTTTAGATTCTTGTAAGTTTTTTGAGAGATAGTTGAGATGTAATTATGATGATTTGAACTGCATACGCAGGTTGGGGTTTAGAATAAGAATTTAGTTTTGAGTTAGGAATTATATCAGTCCCATTGTGACTAAATTGCTTACTTAAGTATTCTCTTAGTTTTCAGTAGTCACAATGCTAAGTGGTGTGTGTTTCAACTACCATGTCATATTGAATGACTGAACCTGTGATCTGTGGAAGACTGAGTAAAATATCAGTCCTAAAGAAAATGAGAAGTTATGTATTTAGAACTGGATAGGATGATGAATATTGGACTGATAGAACTGAGATTAGGACTGAATATTGAAATGAGTTAGGTTGTACTTTTGTCCTGAGTTTAACTCATGTGCAATACAGTGGGCAATTAGGGTATTACAAGCTCTGATTTCAAAGCATATTTCTGATATGATTTATGTGCTATTTACATGTTTCTAAATCTGCATATATGTTGTTTTGAAGAACATGTATAGGTAGTAGGACCACCTGTAGGATGGGTTAGGACCTAGGCTTAGTGTGATTATGTTCTTTTGGTGTTATGAACATTTTCCTGTAGAAACTTTGAGGGAATAACAGTCAGTTGCATTATTTTAGCTGGGTTGAGAGTTTAAAGGGATTACCTAGGTTTCAGATGTATCAGACAATTACTGATTTCAATCTGAGATGCACTGTTAGCTCCAGAACAGGGGTCAATTAGTTTATTTTATGTTTAATTTGTAAACTCTGAGTTCATTGCTCGAATTTGTGTTGCTTAGAACTAATGGACAGAGAACTGTAAAAAAAGTTGGGCTTTGAATATGTAGAGAGTTTAGTTGGTTTTCATTATATGTCTTAGCCTTGTATCCTATTTTCAGTCATATTGAAGAATGTTATTTGATGTCCACATGTTGCATTTGATGTAAAGGAAGATTGGTATGAGTGTGTGGCTTGGGATTAACAGTTAAAGATGACAAGGTTTGATAGGAAAGTAATTAACCCTGCCATATGTGTCAGGGTGGTTTGTTGATTTATTCCTGAACCAGAGGAAGGATAGCCCAGTATAATATGTGAGACTGCGATTATCAGGAGCATTATTTGATTAGTTGATTATAAATGCAGTAGTGTCGAATCTGGACTTTAGGCACTGCCTTGATAGAGTAAACCTGGGATTTTATGGCTATGGGTTAGACTGTCCCACATTATATTAGATTTTGTAATTTAGACTGATATGATGTCAGTATATCCCATGACTGATTAGTGTACTGTTGTTAGATTGAAGCATGGACTGAACTTCCTCAGTCCTGTTAAGGTCTGAGACAGGGGAGCTTCTTATTAGGTTGATTTCCTACATCTGAGAAACCATATCAGGTTAGAGATTAAGGTTGATTAGTTATCTTGAGACTGTAAAGACTATGGTTTGGGAAGAGGTATCAGCCAGACTTGTTTTAGACTGTCCTATTCAGGAATTATTTAGCTGAACTGAATGATGAACATCACCTGGGATTGATTACTGACCCCTTCTTAGTAATAGTGGGGACTGATTTATGAGCTTCCAGTTGGGATTAAATGGTTTTCTTGTTTGGATAGGTTTGATTGTTCTCAGGATGGTTAAAGAATAGTCTCTTCTTAGCATTCTGGAAATCAGGTGCTATGTACTTGGGATTATGAACTAAGGACAGGTTGTATCAGTCCTATGAAGGACTAATTTTTCATTAGACTGATAACTGAGTTCATATAGAACTAATATCTGAATGTTATAGGACTGAACCTGGAACATGTGGAGGTTTAATTAGTTCAGGCAATTGGTTTCAGTATTACTTAAGGACTGAACTGTTTCCCCTGTTGTTAAGGACTAAGTTATAATGTTCAAACTAGAATTTGGTTTTCTAAAACTTGAGCATGAACTATGGGACTGATAACTGAAGGGGCAGTTTCATGCCATATTAGACAAATGGAATTACCTATAAACTGAGTATTAACCTGTTTAAAATATGTACTATGGTAAGGATAGACTAAGTCCAACAGTTAGCCTATGGTTGTGTAGGGTTGTCTACCAAATTGATAGATTACCTTTGTAAATGGAATATAACTCCTTTAACAATGCTTGTTTAGGATATTGCATAGTTATAATATAAGTTGACTAGTATTATATATTTAAGGAAGTGATTAACTAATGTTTTAGTCTAAAAACTAGATTATAAATAATCACATCTATAAGGTAGATTGTATTTATCAAATGGAACCTAGGATTGTTTTAGTGATCTTAGACTTAAATATCAACTTTACATGGTTGACTTATAAATTGTAATTCATAAACAGGAGGATTCCCAGCTTTACCACCCTTTCTCGATCACCCGGAGCAAGGCAAGTATACTCCTCAGATTTGTTCATTTCTCATGTCTTGCATGTTCATTCTTGAATCTCCTTGATTGACAAGATGCATCACGATATAGTCTGGTTTCATATTTTATGTATTACTCGTGTCTGGGAGGGGAAATACTATAGATATGTGATCAAACCCTGTTACTACTCATGTGAATAGCTTGGGTCCCGTACCGTGCACGTGGGACCAAAGCCGTACCATTTCATGATCATTGCATCTACCCAAGCCGATCATAATCTAGATGTATTTTAATATTGTACATGTCAGGATTCAGGTTGTATTTCAGGATTCATGGTTGTATTTCATGATCAGGTTGTATTTCATGAATCAGGTTGTATTTCATGTTCAGGTTGTATTTCATGTTCAGGACTCATACCATGTTTTCTGTTTTACTTTCAGTATTTCCTGCTCAGTTCCATGTCTTGTCTCATTTCTCGTTCTTTATATATATTTCCTGTTTCTTGTTTGTACCATGTTGTTCATATTTATTTCCTTGGATATACTTAGCTCCGCTCCTGACTAGGATATGTTGCAGGTGCTTGCAGGATATTGTTCTACTCCATGGGCCAGAGCCCAGGATATTAGCTGAGCATGATGAGACTTAGCTTGAGGCTTCAGGTTTAGACTACTTAGCTTTACTTTTAGATATTGACTTTAGAGTTCATAGCACTTTTCATTCTTGTTGATTCTGGTACATTATGATATCTGGATTTGTGGATTTTGGTGATCTTTCTAGGATACGTTATAGATGCTATGATATTTACTTGTCTTGATTATCTGGTTAGATTTCCCTAGCTTTTGGTACAGCTTACTTCATTGTGTCTAACAATGAAGGCTGGACGTATCCGACTCGTGTCCGATTATTTGGGAGCGGGTCGTGACATGTTTTTAGTGGTGGTCCATACAGGTCTATCCTAATGGTACCTAGGTATTAGAGTACTATTGGGGACTTGATTACACTAGGAAAACTTGAACACAGCATAGGAAAAATCGAGAAATAAAGGTATATCAGGTATATCAGGTATATTGATATTCAATAAACAATTGTTGTATTTAGGTCTAGGTTATTTTAACAGTTTTCTATTTTTCAGATAGTTCAAAAGCACGCGACACCGGAACGGTTGATTCACCTATACTTGAGGTTTCGAGCTTCCACCCCGTAGGTCGTCTCTACTATCCCCATGGGTAGTACGTAGTTGACGGAGATATTTGAAAGTTCCTTGACACCAGAGAGAGAGCAAGCCATCATTTTTCGAGCCAGACTTGTGGATGCGTTTCTCGAGCCAGAAAAGACTTCTGCTATCCAGACTCCCAGACCTTTGGACTTCTCCGACACCGAGCACATATCTTGCATCGAGGAACAGATCGAGAACCTGGAGCCGTAACTGAAGATCATTCAAATCCCTGAGAACCTGACTCCTCTGAAGAATTGAAGTCACCAACCGGAAGATCCAGCTCGTAGCACATACAACAAGATGGGAAGCTGAAGCCAAGGAGCGACATGAAGACTTATGACGAAGACAACAACTATCCTGGACCCGCAAAGTGTGGCAACACTTAGTCTGCATTTCTTCGATCACACCACCAGTCGCATCATTGGGAGCAGATCTCAACAGCCAGCACGCCAGCAAACGTATATTACTATCAGAGGCTCTGTGCTTCAGCCCAACGGAAGACCCAGACTCAGATTCAGATGACGACCACCTGCAATTTATGCCGTCGCCAGGACATCACCATAAAGAGTGCCGCCAGAGATGAAGGCTACGCCTGCACTACGGATCGCCTGTCCACCAAGTCAAGGATTTCCCGAAGATCGTTGATCACACTGCCCAAGGACAAGCACGGGGAGCATCAGGACTGCAGTAAGGGGACCCATCTCTCCAGATTTAGCCATCACATAGAGCACTGTCACAGGGACCAGCCTATGTCAGGGTAGTTAAGGAAGATTGAAGAGACTCCAGTTCCGGAGGAACACTGAAGATAGAATGCTTCTTTTGCATGGTTGGAGAGAACCATATATCTTGATTCGTAATCTAGTCTTCCCTTAAAATTTCTCTTAGCACTTAGTCCATTTCTTGCAACTTCTCGTTTTCTATTTTGAAATCGGGTATGATATTCGAAACTTATTGTTTTCTATCTAGTAAACATGTTTCATATTCACAATTCGATATTGTTTGCCTATTTTCTTTGATGATTTCGATTTTCTACTCGAGAGTTGTTCATTACCTGTTTCGACCTTGTCTCATATCCAAGATTTTGCTTATTTTTCGGGATACTTGTTCCTATTTGTTATTGATATTCTGATCGCTAATCAAACTTGTACTAATCAAGAATTATTCCTACTTGAAATATCATTCTGAAATCGCGTTTGAACCTTCGCTTCTATTGATGCTTGTTTGAGATTCTATTTCCTATTTTGACTTTATTCGGGACTCGCCCTCTATTTACGACTTTGTTTACTATTGAGATTCGCTCGTTTCATATTTACAATCTAAAACCTTGTTTCCTATTGGAACCAGTTTTCTAGTCACTATACAATACCTTGTTTCCTCGTTGAAATTTATATTCGAGATTTTGTTTCTTATTCACGACTTTGTTGATACTTGATCTTCTATTTTTGACTGTGTACCCTATTGGAGATTTCGTTTTCTATTCGGGATTTGCTCAAGATTTCATTGTTATTCAAAATTTTATTGAAACTTGTTTCCAGTATGGGATTTTATTTCTTATTTTAAAACTTGACTCCTATTTGATACTTTGTTTCAGTTCATCCTTCGAGACTCTGTTATCCCTTCAGAATAATGTCCCATATATGGAATCTTGTTACCATTCCAGGTTTCATTTGACAATTCGGTTACCATTTGAAACTTTATTCACTGTTGAGGGTTGAAATGTCCTTGTTGCCTTTGTAATCACTATTCCTTGATATGATTCCGTGTTGTTTCTTAGTACCTAATAAACCCTTGTATTCTAACAGACAGATAATACCATTTTTGTAACTTGGACCATGAGAACCCATTTTGAATTCTTTGAACTTTTTTTTGAAATTCCTATGGATAAGGTCGAGAGACTACTCAATGACCTACTACGGCGTGGCAGTTGCACACTGCAACCATTATCTGGATTATGGAGACTAAGGGTTCACTGCAGCCAGCAGCGCACTGGCGAGCCAAAAACTTTAAGTCGAAATAATTTCAGTATTTGTCGGTTTTCGAGTATTATCGAGACTTTGTCCAAAACTTTCATATTTGATCTCTTGAGTTGTTTCGTTAACACTTGTTTGAATTGATAAAGTTGATAGAGTACTCGGTAACATATCGTTGTTTGAGCCATGGAACTGAATGTTCACTGCAGCCAGATGTACACTGGCAAGGCAGGATTCTAAGTATAGTGATTTCAATGGCTATATGTTTTCGGACACCCTGGAGACTATAATTCCTTTCATATCATTATTGATATTTCAAAATCGCAAATCCTTGCACATTTTCTTTGATTTGATACTAATACCTCCTGAGTTGTCCCATCTAATTTTTTTCAAATCGACCATTGCAAATTCTCTTCTTGCATTTTTATTATCGGTTCATTTGACTTCCTAGACTTGAATTCCATTCCATCAGATTTTATCATATCTATATTTTGATCATGTTTTACCTAAATTTTAATCTGATCATACCTATCTAACGGTGATTCTCCTATCGTGCTAAACTTTTTATCATGCCTAAAAGATCGTGCCCTCACGACTCATCCTCTAAGTTGTAATTGAAATTCATTCCACTTCGTGACTGTTTGATCCTCGATCCTTGTCAAAGCGTGATATCCCAAACTTCTTGTGTGTACAGGGTCTCAAGGCTCAGGGGGCATCTCAAAGTTGCACCGGATCGGCAGAAGCACTGGGCGGACAACAACATATGGCCACTAGAGTTCGTAGTTGGAGATAGAGTGTTCCTAAAAATCTCGCCGACCAGAGGCGTCATTCGGTTCGGCAGAGGCGGGAAGCTCAGTCCGAGGTATATCGGGCCTTTCGACGTGACGACACGGATTTGCGAGGTGGCGTATCGACTAGCACTTCCAGCCAGCTTGGAAGGGGTACGCGACGTTTTCCACGTATCTCAGCTTCGACGCTACATTCCAGACCCGAGCCATGTAGTGGATCACTCAGAGCTAGAGGTGGGCCCTAGCATGACCTACGAGGAGCAGCCAGTAGAGATCCTGGACAGGAGGGAGAAGCGACTGCGAAATCAGACCAATCCTCTTGTCCGCGTCATGTGGAGACACCACTCTCCGGGAGAGTCCACGTGGGAGCGTGAGGATGAGATGCGAAAGCGCTATCCTAGATTGTTTACTTGGTTACATTTTAGCATTTTTGAATTTACGTACTTTTCTCAATAAAATTTTTGTGGTGTTTTGTGAATCAGTTTCGTAATATTTCTGAATTTCGAGGACGAAATTTTTCAAGGGGGGAGATTTGTAACTTCACCTTCCTGATATTTGAAAATTTCAAGTTTTTATATTATTGATTAAACAAATTGGAATTTATTATATATTTTAAATATATGAGAAGTTATATATATATATATATATGTTTATTTTACTTTAGTCATTAGACTTAAATTCATTTGAGAACCAATAATTTTATTTTAGGTTGTGGTGAACATATCTAATGGGTCAAGCCCATTTGTGAGGCCCAAGCCTTTTAAATCAAATCCTGAGGAAGGAATAAACTCATCATCTCTCCTTACAGCCAACTAATTCATTCAAACTTTTCAAAATCAGTGACGATTTCTCCTTTGCCATGTGCAGTGCCAACCAAGTGATTTTTCCGCCAACACATTGCCTCCTTCTCACGCTACTAGCTGTATATTTAGGACAATTCTCTCCTCTCTTTTGTTGAACCAATTCTTCATTCACAACTTCATCTTCCCCAAACTCTGTTCTGAACCGGCCATGGCGGAGTGAGATCTGAGGATGGATTCGACCATTGCAATCGACAGGGCAAGCTCAGTAAGTAATTTCTTTGACCTTCCTTGTCTTCTTGACCAATTTGATCATCCTGGAGAATTGAGCATGATCAAGTCAACGACTGGATCATTCTGTTCAACTCTGGATCCGGTCGATCGACTTCGATCGAGAGTAGAACAGATCGATCTCTGATCGTTGTTCGACCATCATTTTCTATGAGCAATGATCTTTGGTTTTAGTAATTGGAATTCTGATCACGAGGTGTTTGTTTGTTTTCCTCCACGAATCAGTCGATCCTACACGAACTCAATTGGAAATAGTTGATCGTCTCTTGCATCCTTCTGATCTAGATCTGTTCTCACTTCCAACCTCTGATTGCATAGTTTGGTGAGTTAATGGAGTTTTCCATTTAAATTAGATTTTCTCCTTATTGAATTTAGGAGTATTTTAATTTACAGATTGATGGGATCAATCGAATCCATTCTGATAATGTTGCTGAGTTGAACGTGAGCTTGGGAATCTGTTTAGTATTGTGATAGCACCATCAGGTAACATTCCATATCCTTTGCATATTATTAATTTCATATTGATTGTTGTAGTGAGGGTGATTCTGAAATGTTTAGATTCTTGTAAGTTTTTTGAGAGATAGTTGAGATGTAATTATGATGATTTGAACTGCATACGCAGGTTGGGGTTTAGAATGAGAATTTAGTTTTGAGTTAGGAATTATATCAGTCCCATTGTGACTAAATTGCTTACTTAAGTATTCTCTTAGTTTTCAGTAGTCACAATGCTAAGTGGTGTGTGTTTCAACTACCATATCATATTGAATGACTGAACCTGTGATCTGTGGAAGACTGAGTAAAATATCAGTCCTAAAGAAAATGAGCAGTTATGTATTTAGAACTGGATAGGATGATGAATATTGGACTGATAGAACTGAGATTAGGACTGAATATTGAAATGAGTTAGGTTGTACTTTTGTCCTGAGTTTAACTTCTGTGCAATACAGTGGGCAATTAGGGTATTACAAGCTCTGATTTCAAAGCATATTTCTGATATGATTTATGTGCTATTTACATGTTTCTAAATCTGCATATATGTTGTTTTGAAGAACATGTATAGGTAGTAGGACCACCTGTAGGATGGGTTAGGACCTAGGCTTAGTGTGATTATGTTCTTTTGGTGTTATGAACGTTTTCCTGTAGAAACTTTGAGGGAATAACAGTCAGTTGCATTATTTTAGCTGGGTTGAGAGTTTAAAGGGATTACCTAGGTTTCAGATGTATCAGACAATTACTGATTTCAATCTGAGATGCACTGTTAGCTTCAGAACAGGGGTCCATTAGTTTATCTTATGTTTAATTTGTAAACTCTGAGTTCATTGCTCGAATTTGTGTTGCTTAAAAATAATGGACAGAGAACTGTAAAGGAAGTTGGGCTTGAATATGTAGAGAGTTTAGTTGGTTTTCATTATATGTCTTAGCCTTGTATCCTATTTTCAGTCATATTGAAGAATGCTATTTCTGTCCACATGTTGCAGTTGATGTAAAGGGAGATTGGTATGAGTGTGTGGCTTGGGATTAACAGTTAAAGATGACAAGGTTTGACAGGAAAGTAATTAACCCTGCCATTGGTGTCAGGGTGGTTTGTTGATTTATTCCTGAACCAGAGGAAGGATAGCCCAGTATAATATGTGAGACTGTGATTATCAGGAGCATTATTTGATTAGTTGATTATAAATGCAGTAGTATCGAATCTGGACTTTAGGCACTGCCATGATAGAGTAAACCTGGGATTTTATGGCTATGGGTTAGACTGTCCCACATTATATTAGATTTTGTAATTTAGACTGATATGATGTCAGTACATCCCATGACTGATTAGTGTACTATTGTAGATTGAAGCATGGACTGAACTTCCTCAGTCCTGTTAAGGTCTGAGACAGGGGAGCTTCTTATTAGGTTGATTTCCTACATCTGAGAAACCATATCAGGTTAGAGATTAAGGTTGATTAGTTATCTTGAGACTGTAAAGACTATGGTTTGGGAAGAGGTAGCAGCCACACTTGTTTTAGACTGTCCTATTCAGGAATTATTTAGCTGAACTGAATGATGAACATCACCTGGGATTGATTACTGACCCCTTCTCAGTAATAGTTGAGACTGATTTATGAGCTTCCAGTTGGGATTAAATGGTTTTCATGTTTGGATAGGTTTGATTATTCTCAGGATGGTTGAAGAATAGTCTCTTCTTAGCATTCTGGAAATCAGGTGCTATGTACCTGGGATTATGAACTAGGGACAGGTTGTATCAGTCCTATGAAGGACTGATTTTTCATTAAACTGATAACTGAGTTCTTATAGAACTAATATCTGAATGTTATAGGACTGAACCAGGAACATGTGTAGGTTTAATTAGTTCAGGCAATTGGTTTCAGTATTACTTAAGGACTGAACTGTTTCCCCTGTTGTTAAGGACTAAGTTATAATGTTCAAACTATAATTTGGTTTTCTAAAACTTGAGCATGAACTATGGGACTGATAACTGAAGGGCAGATTGTTACGACCCGCTCCCGAATAATCGGACACGAGTCGGACACGCCCAGCCTTCGTCGTTAGACACGACGAAGTAAGCTGTACCAAGCTAGAGAAAACTAACCAGATAAACATAAAAATATATAATCACAGCATCTAATAACGTATCCCAGAATGATCACCATAATCTATAATTCTATGTATGTAAATGTACGAGTCATCAAGAATGAAATGTACATGAATTCTAAAGACAATATCTAAAAGTAAAACTAAGTAATCTAAACCTGAAACCTCAAGCTAAGCCTCGACCTGCTCAGCTAAATCCTGGGCTCTGGCCCATAGAGTAGATCAATGTCCTGCAAGCATACCTGCAACATATCCTATTTAGGAGCGGAGCAAAGTACAGTTCTAGGTAATGAACAATAACATCATGATATAGAAAGTAAATGCTGAAAGAATAAGAAGAACAAGATATGTAAAGAAAAGGAAGAACATGAACTACTGCTATAAAGATACATGAAAGATCACGACTATATAAAGATGCAGAAAAGATCACGACTATAGCTAAAATCAAGATCAGGATCATAGGAAACTAATGTAAGAACAAAATTCTGAACATGTGTTATAAATTTGAAATACTTCTATGATATGTGACCGGCTTGGGTAAGACCATGAAAGAGCATGAAAGATCCTGAAAGATCATATATGGTACGGCTTAGGACCCGCGTGCACTGTACGAGGCCTAAGCTAAAGATCATGAATAAGTATCCGGGTTTGGTCACATATCTAGAGTATTTCCCCCACCCCAAGATAGAAGTAAGATCATGAAAGAACAAGCCAGAAAGATCATGAACGTGTCGCAGTGTGTCAGCAATAAAGAACAAGAAAATACACTGATCAAAACCATAGAATGTACTTGCCTTGCTCGAGGAAAGTACAAGTAGGCAAAAGGGCTAGATATCCTCCTGTATGTAATAATGATGTGCACAAGTTGGTTAATTTCCAATAATCAATAGCTAAGTATTCTAACTATCAAATAATTCAACTATCCCTATGTTTTAGTCTAACTCTGTTAGTAATAAGCTTACCAATATATATCAAAGAAATCTTCCTAATTTATGACACAACAATAATTCCATATCTATACTCAACTGAACTCATTAACTATCTACAATAATGTACAAAATCCAAGTTCAACTAACATGAACTTAAGAGGACAGACACTGGTTCTTGTCTCAGGATTTCCACCCAAATTGCAGGTGCAATTTAGCTTCCTGGTTCTCAGCTATACTCTGAAGTCAATCTCAGGTATACTGAAGTTGATGTCTAAACCAGTTTACACTGAACTTAAACTTGTTCATAAATTACTGAAACAAATTGCATAAAGAAGTTATTGCTGAATGAAAAATGACCCAATCCTGAATCTCTAAATTATCAGGACAGTATAAAAGCCTCTCATACATATCCATGACTTAAAATATTGACATGAAGTCTAGCTCCATTTGAACCCATCAAATTGAATCTCAAGAAAAACCTGATAGATAATCAGTTACAAAAATGTTTACTACACAGGAAGAGCTGAGACTGATTTCTTTCAGTCAAACCCAACTGAAATAGCCAAGAAAATATTTCAGTTACTGACTAAACCCCTGCTTACCAGGATTAGTCTAATGGCTGGAAGTGGCCATTCATGTAACAATTTCAGGTTACAAAGGAAACATTCTCAAGTTGCAAAGGAAATCAATCTCATGTTGCAAAGGAAATCAATCTCAGATTGCAAATGAAATCAATCTCAGATTGTCACCCCCATTTCCTGTAATTCGTATTTGTACTCGTAATTTGACTTTGGCACGTATTTTATTTTCTCGACTTGTGGATTTGATTTCTCGTAAATGGGTTTTGGACCATGGCTTGGTTTTATTTTGTGGAGTTGGTTTGGTCTGGTTTGGTTTGGTTCTTCATGAGTGGAGCACCTTAGCCTATTCTCCACATCCATTCCATCACAACCACCCTCATTAAAACTCCACCTACTTTTCTCTCTCCTCCAAAAACTCAATTTATTTCTCCATCTTCTTCCTTCCTCTACACAACACCACCATCCATAGGCAAGTGCACCTTGCCACCATATGAGAACCACTTTTTATTTGTCCATTAGCTAGATTAGGCCATGGAGATCAACATTAGAACTTGACATTTTGTGATTTGGAGTTTCTATTGTTCTAGATCTAAGTTTTCTCCATTTTCGGATTTACATGGTTTTGATCTATTTAAGTTGTGTTTTTGTGGATTTTGATGCTTCCATGTGGAAGAGAATTCAATTTTACTCAAGATAGACCTTTGAAAATCTAGATTTGGTTTTGATTTAGCAATGATAGGAAGTTTTGAACTTTGGAGTTCTTGGAGTCTTCTTCTCGGCCTGGAGAAGAAGACAGTAGCCTGCGCTCTTTAGCGCAGTGCTGGACTGCGCATCCCCCTTGGCCAGCGCTCTTTAGCGCAGCACCGACCGCGCAGCTTGCCTCTTGGCGAACTGCGCTCAACCCGAGTGCACATGGATTCATGCGCAGTCTGCTCATGCGCGGTCCGTTCATGCGCAGTCTGCTCATACGCAATCCACTTCTGCGCAATCTGACCTTGCGCCATCCATTCCTGCGCAACATGATCCAGCACAATCTATCTGCTGCGCCATCCACCCCTGTGCAGTTTACCCCTGCGCAGTTGGTACCCTGCGCAGCTCACCCCTGCGCAGTTGGCCCCTGGCGCACTTGACTCCTGCGCAACCCGACCCCAGGGACCCTTGCGCAATCTGTCTATTCATGGAGATTTGGTTTTATTTTCCTTAAGCTTGGCTCTTCTATAGCCCTGTATATTGATATTTTATTAGATAATTCACGCCCATTTTACATCCTTACGCCTTTTGTCATAAACTTGATTTTACTTAATATGTTTGGGATGGCTATTGTACATGGCTTGGTATGACAAGGAACTTGTATAACATGATAGTGGCCCGTGGCGGCGCACTCCTGACTTGACATGACCTGATAACTTAGCTTGACCTGTCTTGACACCGTGGGTGGTTCTTCTTGCTTGCTTGTTAAATCCACTTGTCCAGTCTTGCATCATGTCTAGGATGGGACTCCTGAGTACCACGGTCAGGAGTACCTACTAAAATGGATTAAGGCTAATAACTAGAATAATTCAGTAGTCATGGGAGATTTCCCCAGTTACAGGCAATCCCGTTATCCCGGCCGCAATTGTTTGGACTTGTAGCATGCCGTCGAGTAGGGCACATTTCCAGCCCACCGTCGTGTGGGGCACATAATTATTGATAACTGCTTAATGAATCCAAATCGCCTGAATAACCTGGATTAGCTGCAGGGCTTGTGGCTGGAGGAACATCTCATTGCATCTTGTTAGTAAGTAGGTTTGTGATAACCCTAGTTAGTTAAAGTATCAAGCCGTACTTATTGCTTGGCCGTGAATGTTGGATGAAGTTCAATCTGTCTAGCCTTGTCTTGATCATGCACAAGATTGTTTCATGTCCTGATTTCTTATATTATCTTGCCGATAAATGATGGGAGAAACCAAGTTCTGTTCAGACGAAGGGTTACAACCCCGGTCCTTGTTTGGTTTACGGGTTGTAACCTGGTTGTCTGAATAGTCCCATGGTTATCTCATCGTATATCATCATGTCATGCTCTTCCATATGTTCTATTTTTTTTATCGATTCTGTACAAGATTGTCTTTTATATTCATCTGTCATGCTTTTTCTTAAATCACTGTCTCTTATTATGTAATTATATTATTGTGCTGATTGCTGGCTTTTGTTCTTATTTCGTGGCCTCCTTTGTGGCACTTGCTCTTTCTGGGGTCTGACCCAGCTGGTTTTGTATGGCCAGATACCAGAGCAGCTCCAGAGGATCTACCTGTCTTCCAGTCCGATGGTGAATACCAGGCGTAACAAGGGCAACGAGTGGGTTTAATTTTGCTCTCCCACTCTATTGTAAAATTATTCTTTTGAGGCGTTTAGCCGCCGAGCAAGTGTTAGCTCGTGTACATTTTATTTACTGTCTGCCTACGGGCTGTAACATGATTGACAAGCCCCGGGGGTTGATCATGTATGAATGAACTCTCGCTAGTCCTCACATTTTGTAACGACTAGCTTCATGATTATTCTGAATATGTAATGTATGGGACGCCTTACTATTGTGTATTTGGTGATCTGACATCTTGTAATTATTATTAGTTGGTTGAGATTGAGACAATAGGCTATTTTATGACCTTAAGAGACTGATGGATTGTAGTGAAACCCTCACATATCTAGACAGCCGTGACCGTATGATGAGATGGATTCCATTTTATTATACGTAGCTGGCTATGTCTGCCCCCGCTCTCCAGTATTCTGGTTCTGGGGCGTGACACAGATTGCAATAGAATTAATCTCAGATTGCATTGAGATCAATCTCAGATTGCAAAGGAAATCAATCTCAGATTGCAAAGGAAATCAATCTCAGATTGCAAAGGAAATCAATCTCAGATTGCATTGAGATCACTCTCATGTTTAACATGAACCTTGAAATCATCTCAGGTTCACTGATTAAATCTTAGGTACCATGGGCCATCCAATCTCAAGGGTGTCACACTAACCTGGTGACCTATTCTCAGTTTCTTTGACTAAACAGGGTACAATGAGCCTAGGTTCTTCAATTCCTACTACTGAACCAACCTGGTATTCATGGTTTACTGAATCAATGGCATAAGGAGGGTTCTCATTTAGTGAACCGTCATGCAAATCCCAGGCTCAATATGATTTCTCAGGTTTCTGTTATCTAAGATATCAATTCCCAGGGTTATTAGTCTTGGTATAAAGATACACATAATAAGTTCTGTTCAAGCAACAGGGCACAGTCTTAATTAGAGATCAAAAACTCTGGTAGATGTTCCCAGTCAATACCTGAGCCTTTCTAACCATTCTCAGTCCCTGCCCTGTTCTCGAAAACCAATTTACACTTAGATAATGCTAGGTCCATCAAGATTCAATACTGCATAAATAGTTTCAAGTTTATTTGACTAAAACAGTTGCATAAACACCTCAGTTTCAAACAAAAGAACCCAACACTGCTCGTATATGGAAACTCAATGGACCAAGGCATTGCACAGGTATTGATCTAATTCTGATATGAATTCCCAGATTCAACCAACTGAGATAAACTGACAGGGAACCAAATAGCTAACTGAGTTAAACATTAGGCTAACCTGCAAGAATTAAATTGATACGAATTCTCAATGACAAAACTGAGATTCCATATTCAATATTTGCTCATCGAATATTTTTAACTATTCCAATTCTCTATCATGCTATCCATCACTCAAAATGCGGCAGAAATGGATTTACCTCAATGAACTTGTCCTGCTACAGTCTCTGATCTTAACTCAATCCCTTCCTTCCTCGAATCAAATCTCTACAGAACTAAGAAAAATAAAATCATCATGAATCATCCATCCATGAATCGAGAATAGATTCAAAATATTTCAAACACTGGTAGCTTACCAGTATTCTAAATCTTAATTAGAACGATCAATCAACTGGAAGTTCACCTCGATATCTCAATCTCGATCGCCATCGCCGCCGCTCGTAGCCGCCGTGAGGAGGTGGCTCCACCGTCGGTTGTCGGGAGTGGCGTGGTCGCCTGGGACGGAGGAGTAGTGTACGTCGTCGCTCGAGACGAACGGTGCGCCGCTGCTCGCCTTGGCCGGAGATCGAGTCCGCCGCCGTGAGTTTAGGGTTAGGGTTTGCACTCGGGAGAATGGGAAAAAGAAAAAAAACGATTGGAAAAATACTCTCTCTCTCTCTCTCCACAGGCTTAGTTAAAAGCAAATGTAACTTTAGCAGAAACCCCCCCTCCCCCGCGCTCAACTTGGATTTTATATAAGCCCTTCCGGCTCAGTATTTTTATGGAAAAACCCTCCCCTTTTCTAATATTATAATGACTGCTAAAAAAACAGTTAAAACTTATTATAATTATCATTATTTAAAACAAAGGTGAGGGGACCACTAAATTGGTTGTAACAACTTTTAAATTGAAAATTACTCCCAACCAAAATTTCCTCCAAACTAAATAATCACAATTATAAGAAAAATATTAAACTTTTTGTTTGAAACCTAAATTAATAGTAATTATTATTTTAGAAATCAATTTTTTTTAAAATTTGGGAAGTGGAGTTACAAATCTCCCCCCTTAAAATAATTTCGTCCTCGAAATTCGAGAGACAAACAAAACAATTTTAAAGCAAAATCTCAAGAAGGTTAAAACAAGAAGGTTAAAACACAATTCATTTTTTTAAAAAGGTACACTCAATCAATCAAACTAGGATAGCGCTCCCGCATCTCGTCCTCGCGCTCCCATGTGGACTCTCCCGGAGAGTGGTGTCTCCACATGACGCGAACAAGTGGGATAGTCTGGCTCCGCAAATGCCTCTCCCTCTGATCAAGGATCTCCACTGGATGCTCCTCGTAAGTCAATCTCGGGCCCACCTCCAGCTTAGAATAGTCCACCACATGGCTCGGGTCTGGAATGTAGCGTCGAAACTGAGATACGTGGAAGACGTCATGCACTCCCTCCAAGCTAGCTGGAAGCGCCAGTCGATACGCCACCTCGCCAATCCGGGCCGTCACGTCGAAAGGTCTGATGAATCTCGGACTGAGCTTCCCGCCTCTGCTAAAACGAATGGTGCCACTGGTCGACGAGATTCTTCAGGAACACTCTGCTTCTAGCTGCGAACTCCGGTGACCATCTGCTGTTGTCCGCCTAGTGCTTCTGTCGATCCATGACGCTCTGAGCCTCGAGTCCAAGTACACATAAGAAGTTTGGGATATCACGTTTTGACAAGGATCGAGGATCAAATAGTCACGAAGTGGAAGGAATTTCAATTACAACTTAGAGGAGCAACATCATGAAGACACAAATATTAAGTACGATCAAAAATCGATAGTTTAACACAAGTGGCTAGCACAAGATAGGAAAATCATGGTCAGACAGACATGATTTAAGATCAAAATTTAGACAAGACACAAACGAAGTATGGAATCAAAATCTGGCAATGTATAATTTGAGGAAATCAATGATCTAACAATATAATACTAGAAGGTAATTAGCAAGGGTTGATTTGAGGAACGTACGAAATACTCAGGAGATACAGTATCAAATCAGGGTGAACATGCAAGGATTTGTGATTCTCGAAAACCAATAATTATATGAAAAGGAATTATAGTCTCCAGAATATCCAAGAACATGTTGGTATCTGAAATCACTTTGCTTAGAATCCCTACCCCGCCAGTATGTATCTGACTGCAGTGGACTTTCGGCTCCGTGACTCAAATAACAATATGTCTCCAATTACTCTATCAACCTTATCCATTTTCCAACAATCATTGACGAAACAACCCAAGAGATCAAGATATGAAGAATATGACAAGTCTCGTCAATACTCGAAAACCTATGGGTGTCTGAAATCACTTCAACTTAGAGTTCCTGCCTCGCCAGTGCGCTACTGGCTGCAGTGAACCCTCAGTCTCCATAATCCAGCTAATGGCTGCAGCGCGCAACTGTCATGCCATAGTAGGTCATCGAATAGCCTCTCGACTTTATCCCTAGGAATTTCAAAAGAGTTTCAAGGAATTCAAAATGAATTTCAATAGTCCAAGTCACGGAAATGGTGGAATTACCTGACTGTTAGAATACATGAGTTTATTAGGTACTAAAAATGACAAGGGATCCGATCAGTAAGTACAAAAGGGCAGCCCGGGAGATTTAAAATTTCAGACAGGACGAAGTTCCAAATTATGACGGAACATCAACTGATATCTGGAATAGTAACAAGATTCCATATATGGGACATTATCCCGAATGGATAACAGAGTCTCGAAGGATGATCTCAGCAAGGTATTAGATAGGAGACAAGTTTCAAAATAAGAAATAAAATCCCGTACTGGAAACGAGTTTCAATAAAATTTCGAATAACAACGAAATCTCAAGTAAAACTTGAATAGAAAACGAAATCTCCAATAAGGTACATAGTGGAAAATAGAAAATCAAGTATCAACAAAGTCATAAATAAGGAACAAATTCTCGAATAGAAAATCTTGACGAGGAAACAAGATATCAAATAGGGAACAAGGGCTCATCGAGTCACGAGTAGGAACTGAAGTTTCAAAGTCTGAAAAAATCTTGGATATATAAGACAAAATCACGAACAAAACAAAGTCTCAAAAATAGGAAACATGATCTTAAAATCTCGAATGGAATCAAGTTACGAATAGGAAAAGAGAATCAATGGGTGAATAGAAAACAATATTCATGAAACAAGCGATACCCCAAATAGGAAACAAGATCGAAACAAAGTCATAAAAAATGAATATGAAAACATGGTATTAAATAGCGGATATGAAACAAGTGAGATCTCAAAATACGAGACAAGATCAAACAAGATCGTGAGTAGAACGAAAAACAATTCACGAATGAGAAATAAAATCTCATAGGGAACGAGTCAAAATTTCAAGATATAAAATGAAATCTGCAAATAAAATCTCGAATAAAAGCAAGATTCAAATAAGGTTTTGAATGGCATAAGTTTGAATAGGAATGTAATCCGAAGTAAAGTCTTAAATATCAACAGGGTCTGAATGGGAAACAAAATTCAAGTAGAATCAAATCTTGAATTAGGAAACAACGCCATAGGAAACAAGTTATCGAGCAGGAAGAAGATCTCGAATAAGAGCAGAGTTACGAAAAAGAATGGAAACAAACTTCCAAAATACATCTCGAATAGCGACCAAGGTTCCAGAATAGGAAATAAAATCTAATAATCCTTAAATAGGAAACAAGGAAGTTTCTAAGAAACAATCTAGGTGTAAAAGGAATCTAAGGAAAACTAGATTATGAATCATGATCCATGGTTTTCTCCAACCATGTAAAAGAGTCTTCTGTCTTCAGTCTGTCTTCAATATTCCTCCGGAACTGGAATAACTTCAATTTCTTCAATTGTCCTATCGTAGGCTGGTCCTTGCGATAGTGCTCCATGTGATTACTGAATCTTGGAGAGGTGGGTCCACTTGCTGTAGTCCTGATGCTCCTCGTGCTCATCCTTGGGCAGTGTGATCAGTGGCCTCTGGCAATCTTTGACTTGATGGGCAGGCGATCTGTATTACAAGTATAGCCTTCGTCTTTTGTGGCACTCCTCAAAGCGATATCCTGGATGACGGCAGAAAGCGCAATTGGTCATTGTCTGAATCTCCTGCTGGGGCTGGAATGCAGGGCTCTGACAGGAATATACGGCTGCTGGTGTGCTGGCTACTGAGATCTTACTACTCTTCGGCATAAGTCTTCATGTCTCTCCTGGGCTTCAGCTTCCTATCTTGTTGTATGTGCTACGAGCTGGATCTTCTGGTTAGCGACTTCAATCTTCGGAGGAGTCGGATCCTCACATGTTGAGATGATCTTCAGTGGCGGCTTCAGGTTCTCGATCTGCTCCTCGGTACAAGATATGCGCTCTGTGTCGGAAAGTCCAAGGATCCGAAGAAATCAGAAGTCATTCCTGGTTCGGAGTGTGTATCCACCAGTCTGGCTTGGAAAAGGATGGCATGCTCTCTCTGGTGTCAAAGGACTCTTCAACATCTCCGTCAACAACGTACTACCCATGGGGATAGTAGGGCGATAGAAGGTAGTAGAGGCTGGAAATCTTCAAGTGTAGGTGGATCAATAGTTCCGGTGTCGCGTGCTTTTGAACTATCTGAAAAATAGAAAACTGTTAAAATAACCAAGACCTAAATACAACAAGTGTTTATAGAATATCAATATACCTGATATACCTGATATACCCTTATTTCTCGATTTTTCCTATGCTGTGATCAAGGTTCCCTAGTTTAAATCAAGTCTCCCAATAGTACGCTAAAACCTAGGTACCATTAGGATAGACCTACATGGGCCACCACTAAAAACATGTCACGACCCGCTCCCGAATAATCGGACACGAGTCGGACACGCCCAGCCTTCGTCGTTAGATACGACGAAGTAAGCTGTACCAAGCTAGGGAAAACTAACCAGATAAACATGAAAATATATAATCACAGCATCTAAGAACGTATCCCAGAATGATCACCATAATCCATAATTCTATGTATGTAAATGTACGAGTCATCAAGAATAAAATGTACATGAATTCTAAAGACAATATCTAAAAGTAAAACTAAGTAATCTAAACCTGAAACCTCAAGCTAAGCCTCGACCTGCTCAGCTAAATCCTGGGCTCTGGCCCATAGAGTAGATCAATATCCTACAAGCATACCTGCAACATATCCTATTCAGGAGCGGAGCAAAGTACAGTTCTAGGTAATGAACAATAACATCATGATATGGAAAGTAAATGCTGAAAGAACAAGAAGAACAAGATATGTAAAGAAAAGGAAGAACATGAACTACTGCTATAAAGATACATGAAAGATCATGACTATATAAAGATGTAGGAAAGATCACGACTATAACTAAAATCAAGATCAGGATCATAGGAAACTAATGTAAGAACAAAATCCTGAACATGTGTTATAAATTTGAAATACTTCTATGATATGTGACCGGCTTGGGTAAGACCATGAAAGAGCATGAAAGATCCTGAAAGATCATATATGGTATGGCTTAGGACCCGCGTGCACTGTGCGAGGCCTAAGCTAAAGATCATGAATAAGTATCCGGGTTTGGTCACATATCTAGAGTATTTCCTCCACCCCAAGATACAAGTAAGATCATGAAAGAACAAGCCAGAAAGATCATGAACGTGTCACAATGTGTCAGCAATAAAGAACAAGAAAATGTACTGATCAAAACCATAGAATGTACTTGCCTTGCTCCAGGAAAGTACAAGTAGGCAAAAGGGCTAGATATCCTCCTGTATGTAATAATGATGTGCACAAGTTGGTTAATTTCCAATAATCAATAGCTAAGTATTCTAACTATCAAATAATTCAACTATCCCTATGTTTTAGTCTAACTCTGTTAGTAATAAGCTTACCAATATATATCAAAGAAATCTTCCTAATTTATGACACAACAATAATTCCATATCTATACTCAACTGAACTCATTAACTATCTACAACAATGTATACAAAATCCAAGTTCAACTAACATGAACTTAAGAGGGCAGACACTGGTTCTTGTCTCAGGATTTCCACCCAAATTGCAGGTGCAATTTAGCTTCCTGGTTCTCAGCTATACTCTGAAGTCAATCTCAGGTATACTGAAGTTGATGTCTAAACCAGTTTACACTGAACTTAAACTTGTTCATAAATCACTGAAGCAAATTGCATAAAGAAGTTATTGCTGAATGAAAAATGACCCAATCCTGAATCTCTAAATTATCAGGACAGTATATAAGCCTCTCATACATATCCATGACTTAAAATATTGACATGAAGTCCAACTCCATTTGAACCCATCAAATTGAATCTCAGGAAAAACCTGATAGATAATCAGTTACAAAAATGTTTACTACACAGGAAGAGCTGAGACTGATTTCTTTCAGTCAAACCCAACTGAAATAGCCAAGAAAATATTTCAGTTACTGACTAAACCCCTGCTTACCAGGATTAGTCTAATGGCTGGAAGTGGCCATTCATGTAACAATTTCAGGTTACAAAGGAAACATTCTCAAGTTGCAAAGGAAATCAATCTCATGTTGCAAAGGAAATCAATCTCAGATTGCAAATAAAATCAGTCTCAGATTGCAATGGAATTAATCTCAGATTGCATTGAGATCAATCTCAGATTGCAAAGGAAATCAATCTCAGATTGCAAAGGAAATCAATCTCAGATTGTATTGAGATCAATCTCATGTTTAACATGAACCTTGAAATCATCTCAGGTTCACTGATTAAATCTTAGGTACCATGGGCCATCCAATCTCAAGGGTGTCACACTAACCTGGTGACCTATTCTCAGTTTCTTTGACTGAACAGGGTACAATGAGCCCATGTTCTTCAATTCCTACTACCGAACCAACCTGGTATTCATGGTTTACTGAATCAATGGCATAAGGAGGGTTCTCATTTAGTGAACCATCATGCAAATCCCAGGCTCAATATGATTTCTTAGGTTTCTGTTATCTAAGATATCAATTCCCAGGGTTATTAGTCTTGGTATAATGATGCACATAATAAGTTCTGTTCAAGCAATAGGGCACAGTCTTAATTGGAGATCAAAAACTCTGCTAGATGTTCCCAGTCAATACCTGAGCCTTTCTAACCATTCTCAGTCCCTGCCCTATTCTCGAAAACCAATTTACACTTAGATAATGCTAGGTCCATCAAGATTCAATACTGCATAAGTAGTTTCAAGTTTATTTGACTGAAACAGTTGCATAAACACCTCAGTTTCAAACAAAAGAACCCAACACTGCTCATATATGGAAACTCAATGGACCAAGGCATTGCACAGGTATTGATCTAATTCTGATATGAATTCCCAGATTCAACCAATTGAGATAAACTGACAGGGAACCAAATAGCTAATTGAGTTAAACATTAGGCTAACCTGCAAGAATTAAATTGATACGAATTCTCAATGACAAAACTGAGATTCCAGATTCAATATTTGCTCATCGAATATTTCTAACTATTCCTATTCTCTATCATGCTATCCATCACTCAAAATGCGGCAGAAATGGATTTACCTCAATGAACTTGTCCTGCTACAGTCTCTGATCTTGACTCAATCCCTTCCTTCCTCGAATCAAATCTCTACAGAACTAAGAAAAATAAAATCATCATGAATCATCCATCCATGAATCGAGAATAGATTCAAAATATTTCAAACACTGGTAGCTTACCAGTGTTCTAAATCTTAATTAGAACGATCAATCAACTGGAAGTTCACCTCGATATCTCAATCTCGATCGCCATCGTCGCCGCTCGTAGCCGCCGTGAGGAGGTGGCTCCACCGTCGGTTGTCGGGAGTGGCGTGGTCGCCTGGGACGGAGGAGTAGTGTACGTCGTCGCTCGAGACGAATAGAGCGCCGCCGCTCGCCTTGGCCGGAGATCGAGTCCGCCGCCGTGAGTTTAGGGTTAGGGTTTGCACTCGAGAGAATGGGAAAAAGAAAAAATGATTGGAAAAATACTCTCTCTCTCTCTCTATTTCTCTCTCTCTCTCTCTCCACAGGCTTAGTTAAAAGAAAATATAACTTTAGCAGAAACCCCCCCCCCCCCCCGCTCAACTTGGATTTTATATAAGCCCTTCCGGCTCAGTATTTTTATGGAAAAACCCTCCCCTTTTCTAATATTATAATGACTGCTAAAAAAACAGTTAAAACTTATTATAATTATCATTATTTAAAACAAAGGTGAGGGGACCACTAAATTGGTTGTAACAACTTTTAGATTGAAAATTACTCCCAACCATAATTTTCTCCAAACTAAATCATCACAATTATAAGAAAAATATTAAACTTTTGTTTGAAACCTAAATTAATAGTAATTATTATTTTAGAAATCAATTTTTTTTCAAAATCTGGGAAGTGGAGTTACACAGATTCATGCCATATTAGACAAATGGAATTACCTATAAACTGAGTACTAGCTTGTTTAAAACATGTACTATGGTAAGGATAGACTAAGTCCAATAGTTAGTCTATGGTTGTGTAGGGTTGTCTAACAAATTGATATATTACCTTTGTAAATGGAATATAACTCTTTTAACAATGCTTGTTTAGGATATTGCATAGTTATAATATAAGTTGACTAGTATTATAGATTTAAGGAAGTGATTAACTAATGTTTTAGTTTAAAAACTAGATTATAAATAATCACATCTATAAGGTAGATTGTATTTATCAAATGGAACCTAGGATTGTTTTAGTGATCTTAGACTTAAATATCAACTTTACATGGTTGACTTATAAATTGTAATTCATAAACAGGAGGATTCCCAGCTTTACCACCCTTTCTCGATCACCCGGAGCAAGGCAAGTATACTCCTCGGATTTGTTCATTTCTCATGTCTTGCATGTTCATTCTTGAATCTCCTTGATTGACACGATGTATCACGATATAGTCTGGTTTTATGTTTCATGTATTACTTGTGTCTGGGAGGGAAAATACTATAGATATGTGATCAAACCCTGTTACTACTCATGTGAATAGCTTGGGTCCCGCACCGTGCATGTGGGACCAAAGCCGTACCATTTCATGATCATTGCATCTACCCAAGGTGCTTGCAGGATATTTTTCTACTCCATGGGCCAGAGCCCAGGATATTAGCTGAGCATGATGAGACTTAGCTTGAGGCTTCAGGTTTAGACTACTTAGCTTTACTTTTAGATATTGACTTTAGAGTTCATAGCACTTTTCATTCTTGTTGATTCTGGTACATTATGATATCTGAATTTGTGGATTTTGGTGATCTTTCTGGGATACGTTATAGATGCTGTGATATTTACTTGTCTTGATTATCTGGTTAGATTTCCTTAGCTTTTGGTACAGCTTACTTCATTGTGTCTAACAATGAAGGCTGGACGTGTCCGACTCGTGTCCGATTATTCGGGAGCGGATCATGACATGGTTGACGGGAAGGTCGCTGGCTGGAAGCGGCGGTGGTGAGAGGTCAGGGTGGTGGTGGAGTCGACGGGGACGAGTTGGGGCATCCATAGTGGTGGTGACGGCACGACGGGACAGGGGTAGGATTATGGTTAGGGATAGGGTTAGGGTTTAGAATTTGGGGCTGTGTCTAGTGTGTCCGACACAGACATGGGGATAGATTTTGGATTGTGTCCGGGTTGTCGGACACACAAATGATAATTGTATATATAAAAGAAAATATATAATGGAGGAAGGGGGCACCGACACGATGCACATCTTGGTTTGTGGAATTTTGTGGATGTGAAGAATTTATGGAGGAGTACCTGCCTATTTATAGGATGTGAAAATTTTCACTTGGATAAGGATTAGGAGGATTTAAAACCCCAATTGATAAATACCATATTAATTTAAATAGTTTTAAAGTGAATCCAGTCCAAATTCGAATCAGATTAAATCTAAGTAAATCCATCTTTACATTAAAAATAGGATCCAAAAATACATTTGTATTTATAATTCATAATGATTAATTTAAATACCAATCAACAAATTTTTAAAAATATTTTTAAAAACACTTAAATTATAATAATAATTAATTTTGAAAATTCAAAATAAGTATTTAAATATTAATAGAAAATAACTTACAATACATTTTTGCAAATAATAAAAAATAATAATATCGATTAGTTTTTGAAACTCAAAATATGTATGGAAATAATTTCCATGCAAAAATAGAATAAAAGTATTATTTCTCTAAAGTATTACTTCTACTTGTATAAATCATTCTTATAGTAATGAAAATAAAACATTTGACTAAAAAATGTTTATATACAAATTATTTACTCTTTATATATTTCGAAATCAAACTATTTATTATATTTACGAAACCTATAATAAACTCTTTATGTGAAATAACTAAATGAATAAATATCACGTATGTACGTACTCGCACTCGTCGTATAATTACCAAAATCAATACTAAAAATAAAATTTCAAAATCGTAGTGAAAATTTAGGGGTTTTACAATGGTGCCACCATGGCCCGTGCTGGCTGGCCCTAGCACGAATGACTGTTTTGACTGTTTTGCCCATTTGAGCTATTCAACTGTTAGTCTTGAAAAATACTTGGACACGAAGCTTGTAGACATTTGTCTTGGCTTCAGAATTTTCTCAGTTCACCTCATTAGAGTTCATATGCGGCTGTTAATTTAAATCTTAGTTTTGATCTTCTGGCATGTTTTCTGTACTTGGCCGAATATGATATTTCCTTTAACGAAAATGAATTTCCTTAGCATGATTAGATGGTTTTGTACAGTTAGAGAATGATTGTACACCCTTGTTACACTTGATACTAGCACATATTTAATATTTGATCTATGCCAAGTAGTTACTTTTATTTATTCCCTCTTCAATGCCATGATACCCCTTTTTGGACAAGTTCTTACTTACATGCTATATTTGTTGCCATTTCTCTTCCTTACTTAGCATGATTGTGGCCCGTCGGGGTGCACTCATGATTTGTCTTTTCTTTGCTTTACATGATAGTGACCCGTTGTGGTGCACTTATGTTAGACGTTACTTCTCTGCTTATACTAGATAGTGACCCATCGTGGTGCACTCTTGAACATGTCTTTCCTTGCTTACATGATAGTGGCTCGTAGAGGCGCACTCTTGACAAGTATTCTTTACATGACAAGTAAACCTTAACATGATAATTCTTGATAGTGGTCCATTGTGGCGCACTCTTGGCATGAGAAGTAAACCTAAGCATGACATGCTTAATCAAGATGTTGTTGCGACGGCTATTTCTCCTTGCTAATGTAACTCCTTTGGACATCGTGGTTAAATTCTTTGTGTATGCGTGCACAAGCTACATGTCTCGACTTGCATCATGTCTAGGATATAGATTCTTGATTACCACGGTCAGGGATTCATACTGAATCTGACTAGGATAACGACTAGATTGATCAAGTAGCTCATAAAGAGATTTCTCAGTCACATGTAATCCCGTTATCTGGGCGCTTTAATTAGACTTGTAGCCTGCCGACGAGTAGGGCGTATTTCCAGCACGTTGTCATGTATTGCACCCCCAAGTCACCTAATACAACTCTCTCAACCTGCGGAAGGATAACTCGGATAGTCTGCAGGGCTTGTGACTGCTGGAACATCTCATTGCATCTTGTTAGTAATTTGGATTGTGATAACCCTAGTTAGTTAAAGTGTCAAGCCGTACTCATTGCTTGGCCGTGATTGATGGATGTAGTCCAGTCAAGTTTAGTTTTGTCTAGGCAGTGTCAGTATGTTTATTTTAGTACATTATTGTTTATGCTTTACTTTTTTGATGAATGATCGGAGGCTAAGTTCTGTTCAGGAGAAGGGTTACAACCCCGATCCTTGTTTGGTTTACGGGTTGTAACTTGGCTTCCGAAATAGTTTCCAAATCATCTTATCATTTGTCGTCCTATTCAGTACTCATATGTTCTACATGATCTTATGCTAAACATTGATTAGAGATTAAGTTCTGTTCAGGAGAAGGGTTACAACTTCGGTCCTTGTTTGATTTACGGGTTGTAACTTGGCTTCTGTAATAGTTCCCAAGTCATCTTATCATTGTCGTTCTATATAGTTCTTACAGGCTCTCATGTCCTAGTTACATCTCATGCTCACAAGTACAGTTATCCCATAAGTCGTACATGATCCCTATGTTGGGTCACCATGTTCTTACGACCCGACTACCTTACATGCTTACATGACCCGACTACTTAACATGTTTACATGTCCAGTTTATCTTCCATGTTCACATGATTCCGTCTACTTTACATGTATACAGTCTACTTTATGTCACACATGAATTACTTTATGCTTCAGGTTGCTTTGCTTATTGTCTTTTCCATTCTCGGGATGAGTGCATTGGTTGTGCGCGAGTCTCGATCTGCATTTACTTATTGCTTTCCCTAACCATTGCTATGTTAGCTATTGCTGATTTTAGTTCATAGTTTGGCTTCTTTTGTGGTACTTGATATTTGGGGTCTGACCCCATTAGTTTTGTTTGGCCAAATCTGATAGAGGAGCCCAAGGGATCTTCCGCACCATCTATTCGACGGTGACCATTCGAAGCACCAGAGTACCTGAGTGGGTTTCTTATCATTCTTCCACTTGATATGTATATTATTATTTTGTGGCGTTTAGCCTTCAAGCACGTGTTTAGCTCGTATTTTTGGATCTTTACATTTAGCCTACGAGCCAAAACATGATGTGCGTATTCTAGACTATAGCTAGAGCTTATCATGTATGACTATTACTCTTGCTAGTTCTCTATTTTGGTATGACTAACTTCATGATCATCCATGTATAAATGGTTTAGGACGCTTTACTATTGTATGTTTGATGATCATACTTCTTGTACTTTGTATAATTGCTTGTGATTGAGATACCTAGGATTGCTTGACCTAGGATCGACTGTTGGCTTGTAGAAGTAACCCCCATGTCTTGACAGCTTATACGTGATTTCAGAATACTGGCGTACTTTGGTATCACGTAGCTGACCTTGTCTGTTCCCACCTGCCAGTATTCTGGTTATGGGGCATGACATGACTCATGTCGCACGGGCTACAACATGACTCAATTATAAAAGAGTGCCGATGAGATAGCTGTTCCATACATTACACATATCTCTCAATATACAACAGAGTATTCTAGTGACCTGGAATGGAGGGACGTTGGGCCATCTTCCTTGGACAGTTGAGAGTCTTCAAAAGTGGAGTTGCAGGAAAAGTCTTCGACGTGCGGCCGAAGCTCCAAAATCACGAACGTCGTCGAGCTAGTTGGCACGTCCTTCCTGATTCATGGGACCTGCAAAGAGCGAGGATCAGTAAGATCACTTGTACTGGCGAATGGCTAATTAAAATCCAAGCTTTGCATTTGATTCAAGCAGTTTTATAAACATGTTAGCTAGCTATTTCTGTTATCTTTCTAACCATCCTGATCGATTTGCATGTTAACATGTTTTGAGGCAAGCATATAAAATTGTATAACATTAAACATCTATCATATTCATCCCGTGTCACGTACATTAGTTAAGCAGTGAAAGGATGTGAAGGTCACTGGCAATGTCAAGCCATCATGGACTATAGTTGGGTTAGACGGCGACCCTTTCGCGGCGGGTAGCGAGCCCCGTGCGAAAGTTTTCGAATAACCCACGCTGATGTAAGGCTGGTGCTTGCTATACTCGTTCCTCCCTGGCCGAATCGGTTCCTTGGCCTAGGCAACCGTTCGAGAAAACCACACATTGTCGACAAGTTGTCTAATGACCATTTTGCAGAGTCTTGAAAAATGCTCTCTTTTTTCTAGAACCTTATCCTTTCTCTTTTAGTTGTAAAACTTAGCATTTCTTTTGAACTTAGTCGATTTACTCACTTAGCAATATCGTTGCGGTAAACGTTAATCGATTCATTCATTCTTTTGCATAGGCGAAGTGGAATTGCATAAGAAAGCACGTTTTCTATTTTTAATATCGGCAGTTTGATAGCAAGTATTTCGTAAAGAATCGTGCCATGATTTTTTTGATTCTACACTATGATGACAAGCATTTCATTTAGCTTTCATATTGATTTTGAAATAGAGGGTCGAGGCAAAGGAGGTCAGCCACTTGCCTTAGACTTACTTCAGACGAGGGACTGGTTGGCTGCGCTGACGTCGCCTACGCGGTCACCTGCAATCGCATAAGCAACTGATTAGAACACTGTGTAATTCAGGGAATTTTCGATATGAATACGAAGCTCGAAAAGCAAGTCATGAAAACTCATCGAAAACATTCACGAAACGCATTCACGAAAACCAAAGCCAAAGCCAAATCAAGTGCGACATGAAAACCAAAGCAACGGGAGGTCTCTCCTGACTCAGCCGCAGAGCCAATCCTTGAGGCGTAACCCGCTGAATATGGGACTTGGTTCCGAAGAAGCCATTCCATAATGGAAAATGGATCTTAATTCAATTGTTTCCGTTCGATCGATTCGGCCGATTCTGACATATCGGTCCCGACCGAATCGATAGCGACAGTGTTCCTTTCTCGCGTACCTCGTGGACGAAAACGGGACACGATGTAGGGACGGGGCACTACAACGAGCACCTCGAATCTCAACTTTTGTGCTGTGCTTTGTGCCTCCACCCTCACCCCATATATATAGGATAAGAAAAACCTATTTTAGGTCATAATAGGATTTCTTAAATATGAAGTCATCAAATAAGAATCCTATTACACCTAAAATAGACCATCAACATCATATTTTAGATTATAATAGGATCTCTTAAATAGGAAACCCTCAAATAAGAATCCTATTATATCTAAAATAATCCAGCACTAATTATGGACATCCAAATCAAATTAAATCAAATATTTAATCAGATTTGGACTCCATAAATATGCTATTACCAAATCCAGACTGGACTCCAACATTTACTTGATCAGTCTCCATTTTGTAATAAATTATGGTTGGCCTAGAGATCATGAAGCCAATTAACATTTGCCTATGGTGGTGATTTTGTTCATGAAGCACCTATTGGAGGAGGAAGTACATCCTTCTCGTAGCCGGACTAAATATGATTTTACTTTCCGCGTATCCTTCTTTGCTCAATATTTCACTGCAGTTGTATTGTGCCTTTTGAGTGTTGGGACTCATCATCATAGATGAAGTGTATATCCCCTTAATTTTGGGATGTGGTGGAAGGCATTTTACTTCTTAAACTTTATTTTTTCATGTATTATTTTTCTTCCATAATGTTTGCTAATGTACGACAGATTTAGGCTATGCTAACAGAAAGATGGATGTCCCTACTTGTTTATTGATTTGTGTATCTAATTTCAAGCTCTCTTTGCTGAAAATTGGGTTATTTATAAAAAGCACAACCTGCAATGTTAGGAGTCATCATAATTTTTTTAAGAATTTAATACCAAAATGCATTGTCAAAACTGTTAGGGGACATCACATAGAATCAGCTTGTCATAGGACTATTAGGTCCTGACTATTGTTAGGACTGTCATAATTTTTGCAGTCCACGTTCTAATATTAGGTTATAAACTTTAGGAAAACACTAATTGGGATTTCATAAACCTAAAATATATTAGGAACGAAACACAGAAACCGTTCCCCCAAAACCAAGAAGCTGCGAGAGAACCGAAGAAAAGTACACAAAACTAAATACCAAAATCACACAGAAAAATCAGACGCATACACATGCAATTTTTACGCAAAAAACCCATATGAAAAAAAAATACGGGACGATCGGAATCCAACTCTGGAAAGCCTCCATTAATGCAATAGAAGATCACACTCTCTACAAGCTCCTCACCGATCCAACACGCATCCCCATGTTGTTCACCATTGGATGTTGTTTAAGTTGTCTAATCTTAACCATTGATTTGAATGGTTGAAATCAACGGTTAAGATTAGATGACTTAAGCAACATCCAACGGATGTTAATAAGGGGATACTTGGGGATACAAAAAAATAAGGGTATGCTGATCCCTCTTTTATATATATATATATATATATATATATATATATATATATATATATATATATATATATATATATATATATATATATATATATTATATATATATATAAATTAATTAATTTTTTTATTTGGTTTTGGACCGAAATTGAAACCCAAAACCGAAACGAAATAAGAAAATTTTAGTATTTTCAAAATCGAATAGAATTTTTTAAAAATCGAACCGAATATCTTATTCTGTTCGGTTCGATTTTCGGTCCAAAACCAAATAATGCTCACCTCTAACGGTGTGGACAATGATATTCAAGTTAGTCTAATACTGAATAAGGTAGGGTCAAGCAAATCATGAATAAAACTTCTAATAACAAAGAGGCCAAACAAAGATGTATAATAGGACTTATCTAGATAAAATTCGAATAAGGTAGGGTCAAGCTAATCATGAAGGTAAGGGTAAAATTCGAAGGTTACAGCCCTTCAAAGTTTTTAAATTTCATACTTTTGTCCGTGACAAGTGCATTTTACCTCGGACGAGGAATCTTTCTACACGAATTGTGTTGTTCTCATCGAGAGCGTACAAATCGACCTATTGTTTGACCAAAAACAACTTCCGAGCTGATAGTTATGGCCATCGAAAACATGTTCTATGATATACGTTTTTTTTACGGCTAAGAAGATTTTACCGTTCAAATGGTCATAACTTTTGCATTCGGAACCAGAACCGACTTCTGTCGGTGCGGTTGCGTCCACAATCACGATGCCTTCGAAACAACATAAGTTACGTCGGATAATGACGATTTCTGACAACTTTATCGAACAGTCAGATGGCACAGGGACTTCGATGCAAAGTAGGACCTTTGGGAAAAGTTATCTTTAAAGCAGGGGGGTTTCTAAAAAATTACAATCCTCACAACCCTCGGCTAATTAAACGAAATTTCAGTTTTTTATTATTATACATTTTCAATTAAATGTACACCACACCCACCCACGGCTCGCTCGCTCTCTCTCTCTCTCTCTCTCTCGCTCTCTCTCTTCATCTGGCGCCCAAACTTGGCGCCAGAATTTCCCCCTCCTAACCGAAACCCTATCCCAATAGTTTATTTCATTCAACAAATCTGTCACTCACTGACTCTCAATATATTATTTCATTCAACTAAACTCTCTCTCTCCCTCTCCCTCTCCCTCTCCCTCTCTTATGCTTTACTTTTAGTGCAGAGGGAACAGAGGCTCTCCAGTCCTCTCTTCCTTTCTTTTCGTATATATTAGATTTTTATAGGTTAAAATTTGTCCCTCCTACACAGGTTGCTGTTGTCAAATTAATTGAAGTTCTTTTTTTGGGTGCTATTTATTGCTAAATTCAATTATGCACAAATAGCTCAGTTTATCCCTATTCTACTCGTGTTGTGCCACAGAGAATATGTATTGCTAAGAATAGTTGAGGTTCATCAACTGTTGTTTCTTACTCCCAGATTTAACTCAACCGGGATGTTTCTGACAAAGCGGAAACATATTTTGCGTCTAATTTAATTGTATTCATTTCTTCTAGTTTATTTCTATTAATGCGTCAGACACATGGACACGGCACGAAGGCATATGCTTAATAGGCTGTAATATCTGTTTATTTTTTTACTTTTCAAACTTCATAGTTAATGTTAATGTAATCTATTATTTGGTTTAGAATTTGTGTTACGGGAGATTTTTACTTACGTAATACATTATTGTTTGATAGTGACATTTTCATCTTTAGTGGAACACTTTCCATTGAGATTGAGCAACTTGCACAGTATTATATATATATATATATATATATATATATATATATACATACTGTGCAAGTTGCTCAATCTCAGTGGAAAGTGTTCCAATAAGATGAATATATGTTATTGTTTGATGGGTAAAGTGCATTTAAACCCCTCTTAGATGTCACGAAATGGCAAATAAAGACCTCTTGATTTAGAAAACCCAGTTAGAGGCAAAAATGCTTAAAACACCCCCTAATCCCACTTTTCTGTTAACCGCTGTTAACTCTTGGGTGAAATGACCCAACTACCCCTGAGATATAACCAAAAGGAGTGAACTGTCGTTTCATTTCTCAACTCTCTTTCTCACTCTCCCGCCTCGCTCTCTCTCGTTCTCAACTCTTTCTCCCCCGTTCCAAACCCTAAATTTCTTCCCAAACCCTAAATCTGTTCCCAAACCTGAAATCAGTTCGCAAACCCTAAATCGGTTTGCAAACCCTAAATTGATTTGCAAACCCTAAATCGGAGTGGAGCTTATTAGGGTATTCTCGTACCGGTACTTTCTAAAACCCTAGTTCTCAGAATTTTACTACTCTTTCTCTGAAAATTTTGAGAAAAAATGCACGAATGATGTCTGCATGTAGTGTATGACTTGTTAAATTTCTGTATTTGTTGAAAAAAATTCATGCATGATGTCTGTCTATAGTATATTTGTTAAATTTTTGAAATTTTTGAGAAGAAATGCATGAATGATGTCTTTTTGTATTGTATGAGTTGTTAAATTTCTGAATTTGTTGAGGAAATTGCATGCATGAGGTCTGTTTGTACTATATGAGTTGTTAAATTTCGTAATTTTTTGAGAAAATGCATGAATTTAATTCCTTCTGATTCTGACATCACATATGAATCTTCAATCTAATTCATGTGGAATGCGCCTCTGATATGTCTTTATATCAAGAATGGAGGCATTAGGAACTTATTGCTAGAGCATGTCTTTATAATTTCTGATATGTCTTTATAATTTCTTCCTAGAGCATGTGTACCCAATCTGTACAATTGCTATACTTGCAAGTCTGCAACTGTTCTGAAACTAGAATGATAATGTTTCTGACAATTGCTAGAAACTTATTCTCAGTACCCCTATTGTCTATTTGTCTGTTTGTCTATATGTTTGTCTCTATGTTGTCTATATGTTGTCTATTTGTTTATATTGTCTGTTTGTCTATATGTTGTCTATATGTTTGTCTATTTGTCTGTTAGTTATGTTATAATTGTTGTTGCCTGTGTGTGTGTGCAGAGGGATTAATGGATACGAAGTATGTTGTTAATATGTTTGTGGGGGGAGATTTTAGTGTTGATAACCAATATGTGGGGGGTATGACATTAGAACTGAAAGAATGTGTGGATAGAGATGAGATGTGCTGGTTTGATCTTGATGGGTTATGTGCATCTGCTGGGGTCCAGGCTCCATGTGAAATTTATTATTTTGATCCTGTAGATGGAAGTAAGACTCAGATATTGGGTGACAATAATATATTGAGCTTTTTTGAAAAGTTTCCAACCCCTTGTCTTATCAAATTTTATGTACTGGGGAAGCTTGTTGAGTCACTCATTGACTATGGTGAATATGTTATTATTACTGAGTTTACAACCACCAGATTTGTCTGTGGTCCTTCTGAAGCAGCTGATGAGATTGATGTGCAGTTGGGTGATGATTTTTGGGCCAATATAGACTTGACTGGGCCTGCTCAAGCTGATGAAGATGTAGAGTTAGGATCTGGGCCTCCTCAACATGTACAAGATGAAGGGACTGCTGAAAATGAAGGCAATGTTGAGAATGAAGACAATGTGCATGAAGAAAGACATGAAGATGTGGATGAAGAAGCAGTTGGCTATGACTTTAGTAGTTTTGTCCAACATGAAGACATTGACCAAGACTCTGAATATGCTCCCAGTGATGAGTTGGCTAGTGTACACTCCTCAGAAGAAAGTTTTGATGATGAGGATGAAGGGACTGCTCATGTAGAGCCTGTAGTGACCCAAAAAGGTTGGTTAGGGAGGAAAATGTGGCTCTTCATGTAGGGCAGAGGTTTGCTTCACATACAGAATTCAGAAGTGCATTAAGGCTCCATGCCATAAAGAACAAGTACAATATCAAGTGGGTGCACAATGAAACAAAGAGGGTGACAGCTAGATGTGCAAATGATGCTTGTCAGTGGAGGATTCATGGGAGTGTTTTTGGTGGTCATGGGAATTTTGTATTGAAGAAGTTCATGTCTGACCATTCAAAGGACTGTGTTGAGGTGGACAGCAATAAACAAGCTACTGCCACATTCCTTGCAAACAGATATGTACACAGATTCAGGAATGATCCAGACTGGAAGTATGCTGGGTTTAGAACCCACATTGCAGAAGATTTAGAGATTGACTGTTCAAGACACAAAATTGCAAGGGCAAAGAAGAAGGCATTAGAGTTGATTGAAGGGAATGCCCAAGACCAATATGCTTACATTAGGGAGTATGCAATGCTGGTGATGTCTACCAATCCTGGGAGTGTTGTTAGGATCAAAGGAGAATTAGAGCAAGATGGAAAGTCTACCAGATTTGTGAGGGTGTTCTACACTTTGAAGGCTGTGATAAAGGGTTTTAAAGAAGGTTGTAGACCATTCATTGGTCTGGATGGATGTTTTCTGAAGACTGAGTACAAAGGGCAACTTCTTAGTGCAGTGGGAAGAGATGCTAACAACAGTTTTTTCCCTATTGCTTGGGCTGTTGTGGAGATAGAAAATAAGGAAACTTGGAACTGGTTCATGGATCAACTATTGGATGCACTTGGCATGGATGGAAATGCAATCACCTGGATTTCTGATAGACAAAAAGGCCTACTGGATGTTTTTCACAATCTTCTTCCTAATGCAGAGCACAGATTTTGTGTTAGGCACATATATGACAACTTCAAGAAGAAACATCCAGGGTCCAAGTTGAAGTATCTCCTGTGGGAAGCTTCAGAGACATACACTTTAATTTATTTTGAGAAAGCAATGAATAAGATCATGAAAGTGAGTAAGGAGGCCTATGAATGGTTAGATAAACTTCCTGCAGGCCAGTGGTCAAAGCATGGGTTCTCAACAAATTCTAAGTGTGAGCTGTCAAGCAATAATATGTGTGAGTCATGGAACAAGCACATATTGAAAGCAAGGGACAAGCCCATTATCTTTCTTCTAGAAACTATAAGAAGATTGCTCATGGTAAGGTTCCATGAGAAGAGAGAGAATGGGAGATCATGATGGGGTCCTTGTTCCTAAAGTAATGAAAAAACTTGAAGAAGCCAAAGAGGGTGCAAAAAAATGTATGGTTATTACTTCTGGGTTCAATAAATTTGAAGTGAGCCAGAGAGGACTTAATGAGGCAGTGGACTTGGAAGCAAGGAGCTGCACCTGTAGAGTTTGGCAACTCACAGGTATTCCATGTGACCATGCAGCTGCATGTATCAAGAAGAAGAGGCACTCTATTGATGACTATGTAGACAAGTGCTATCACAAGTCTACTTACTTGAAGGCTTATGCAGAGGCAATCAACCCTCTTTCAATGAGGAATCTAAGACAACTTAAAAATGTTGTACCCATGATACCCCCTGTGATCCATGTCCAAACTGGGAGAAGGCAAAAGAAGAGAAAGAAACAAGATGATGAAAGAATGGCTAAGAAGGAGAGTGGAAATGTCATGACTAGAGCCACTGTCACCTGTGGCAACTGCAAGCAGTTAGGACACAACTCAAGAGCATGCCTAAATCCTTTCAAGGAGAGGGAGAGAGTGCCAAAAGGCAAACCAGGTAGGCCTAAGCTACCAAGGTCATCTCTACATGCGTGTGTTGGTAATCCAACACCACATGTTCAAGGAAATGTGGACCATAATTCTGATAGTGTTGCAAGGGGGGAATGTTAGCTCCCAAAGGTACATATTTGCATTTTAATCATTTTAAATTTGTTACAGTTTCATTGGTGAATATTGCCAGTTTATATTGTTGAAAGTTTATATGTTGTAGACAAGGACAGGGTCCTTATCATATTTGTTACTCTTTTTTAATTTTTGTTTGTCTATACATTTGTCTCTCATAGGTTGTAGACAAGGACAGGGTCCTTATCATTTTGCTGACCCTATTTGAAATGTGGCAATGATGAATTCGAGTTATGTGAGTATATGGATATATGTGGCAATGATTAATTGGGACCCTTTATGCTCTGTTTGTGGGGTCTTTATCATTTTGGGGCTCTGTCTGTGGGGAGCATGATGTTGTCCCTGCCTCATTAAGTGGGGTGCTCTGACTGTGGGGAGCATGATGTTGTCCCTACCTCATTTTGTCATGCTAAATGTTGCTGTGGGGTCTTTATCATTTTGGTGACCTGTTATCCTTTACTCACTAACTCATCTGAGCCACTGTCTTGCCATGCTGAATGTTGCTGTACGAGGCACTGTTATTTTGGTCTTGCTGCTGTCCCTACCAAGGTTTGTCATGCTACACACAGGACCCTGCTACACATGTTCATAATACTTCTTCATTTCAGCACTGACCCTTTATTCTTCCTTTTTTCCTGCAGTATTGCTTAATGCTGCTGTAGGAGGCACTATTTGGATGTGCAGCTTTTGAACTCTTAAGAAATGAATGACATGAATGGATGTAATTAAGTAGTAGTCAACTCACATGTTCTTGTACAAATGGATGAAATGTTGTTGAAGGAAGTTTATATTGTGCTGTGGATGAAATGAATGGATGAACATTGGTGAATGTTGCCAGTTTATAATGTGTTTAAGTAGTTGCCAGTTTATATTGTTGCATTGGTGAATATTGCCCGTTTATTTTGTTGCAGTTACATTGGTGAATTGCCAGTTTATATTGTTCAAAGTTTATATGTTGATGAACCAGTTTATAGTGAATATTGCCAGTTTATTGAAGAAAGTTTGATGAACCAGTTTATGTTGTTGCAGTTACATTGGTTAATATTTTGATTTTGATGTCTGTTTAAAGGGTGGATATGTTGATGAATTGATTTTGATTTTGATGGCAGTAGTGTGTTCCATTGGCAAGTTGATTTTGATGGCACTTCATTTGCAGCTTTGGCAATTCATTTTTATGTGTTGAGAATGAAGATTTGATTTTGAATTCCAAATGTTGCAGTTCACTTGCAGAGCTTGCAGTTCAATTGATGCTCAGTTGGCTAGTTTACATTGGCAATTTCCAAATGTTGCTTGGATTGGAAACTTTTCTTGTAAATCTTGATACAAATTTTAATTTGCAGCTCACTGCAGTTTACATTGGCAGTTCATTTGCAGCTCACTGCAGTTTACATTGGGTACAATACTTGAATTGCAACTGCAACATTCATCACATCCGTATTTCTTAAACGAATAACTTAAATAGTACTAAACATGTCAAAAAACCTAAAATAAATTGTAACATATGTATGTTGAAGCATGGTCTGGATTCAGTTGCTGCCACCGCCTCTGTCGATCCTCTTGGAATAGGCTGTAAACCTTGGCCTCGATGCTCCTTTACTTCTTTCATTAAATTCCACATAAGAATTTGATAGTGTTCTGAAAGTTTCTCATCCTCCCATAGTAGAAAACCACAAGAATTTGTTGGATAATTTGCACACACGTAAAATCTTCTTCCAGGATTGGTTGGTGTCCATGAAGTCTTCAGTGGACTAATTAATCCACAATAGCAACAAATTGTTCTTCCGTAATTCCTATTTGGACGTCTTGAGAACGAAGATTGAGAGCTACTAGCCATAATTTGCAGTTGGATTGGATATCTGTAGGTAAGAAAAAATTTCAACACATTAAATTATAGCAAATAAGTAAAATAAAAAGGAATAAAGAAAAAAAAATTAAACGTTATTTTTCCTACAGCCTACCGGATTAATAGGTAGAAAATAGAAAGTGTGTGGTTTAAGTGTAATGTTTCAAACAACTTTTCACTATGCTATATATAGAGAAGGAATAGAATAGCTGCTGTGCCCAACGGTCAAATGGAGGGGTATTTTGGGGAGTTGAATAATTTCTCTCTCCTTAATTTGGTTGATAACGGCTACTTTTGACGTTAATTTGACGGAAAGGGGTATTGTGCTCAAAACAGGGTTTGCGGGAGGTGCAAACCGCATAAAATTTCTAAAAGGTCTTAATTTGCTAACGAGGCAACTCTAAGGAGGGTTTAAATGTACTTTACCCTTGTTTGATAGTGACATTTTCATCTTTATTGGAACACTTTCCATTGAGATTGAGCAACTTGCACAGTATATATATATATATATATATATATATATATATATATATATATATATATATATATATATATATAGCAAATGACCTCTAGCCTAATGGTTAAGAGAGATACATGCGGCTCGAGTGCGCAGGAGATCTGGGAGCGTTCGCCACAATTACCTTCTTTCATATATATATATATATATATATGAAAGAAGGTAATTGTGGCGAACGCTCTCGAGCCGCATGTATCTCTCTTAACCATTAGGCTAGAGGTCATTTGCTATATATATATATATATATATATATATATATATATATATATATATATATAAAAGCGTTGTCATTTGAACACGTTTTCCAGTTAGGTTGACCAATGATATAAGCTTTATTTCATATATCACTTTCAATATGTTAACAAGATACATTTAGCCAGGTCTTTGCTACCAAGAATATTGCTAAAAATAAATTAAGTTTCCAGTGGAAATTTAATAAGCATTTGAAAAATTTACAAAACCACAAGTCACCCATTTCTTTCAACCTACAATTTACTATTCCAACCAAGTGTAAGCATATGGTTAAATCTTTAATATGGTTAAGATTAAGAATTTCTTTCATTATGTAATGTTGCCATTTGATTCAATTCTCACGTATTCTCTTGTGTGGAACAGTTGTTGTGAACATATATAGGAGTACATATTATCATTTGTGTCGATTACTACTTAGGCTAATATTTAATTGTATGATTTTTTGCTACTCCCAGTGTTGGTTGGTGCATGTGTCCCGTCTAGTGCTAAAAAAAACTATACACCATTCTTCTCTTCTATCACCACTCTTCTAAAACCATGAAAAGGAAAAGGAAGAGAAGAAACCAACAAGATGGGGAGTTTAAGAAGCAAAAGAATGCTAATTTGCATGAAGATGTCAACGAGGAGGAGGAAAAAAAGCAGCAGCAGCGTCGTAGCTATTTGTATGCTTCGGAGAAGAAGCTCGACGTCTACAGAAGGGTGAGAGATGATGATGAGAAGAGGAGGCTGTGGGTGCCTCCTCCTCCTTCATCCTCCACTCTTCTTCAAGAAAGTCACTCCTTCGACCCCTGGAGGGTTCTTGTCGTTTGCATGCTTCTCAACGTCACAAAAGGCTCTCAGGTATTACTACTATTACATGTCTACTTCTTCTTCTACTTATTCTGAGATGCCCGGCGATACACACGGGACTTTATGCACGCTACATACTTGCCTTTTGGCCCACTGTCACAAACTCCCACCATTATTATAAATGGAAGAAATAATACGCCCTTGTGGCTCGATCCACTGATCTTCCTCCACCAAGCTAGGATCTTATACCTCTCCTCGGTAACCACAAGAGTCACTCGAGTTCGGTTTACCTGTCTTTTTTTATTGGTCACCTTTAGGGGTCATCTGGGGTTTGTCATTTGCATATAATCTATAATATTGTATAAGAGAACATTTTAGCTTCATTCTAAAAAATTTCTGTTTAATATACCATTGCGTATGTTTCTAATTAAAATTATTAGTTAAAATTAATATTGATAGATAAGTAATTACCGGAGCTGTTTTTAAATTTTTCTAAATAGTCTTATATATAGATATAAAAGAATATATAACAATATAAAATAATAACTTTAGAATAATTAATGTAGCTATCTTTTAGTTTTTCTAAGCAGTTTTAATAAAAATTAAAATAATTACCGTAGCTATGTTCTTTAGTCTTCCTAATAATAATTTATAAAATACGTACAAGACACGTGCATATATACTAGTTATAAGTTTAATTTTTGAATAATCCTAACCCATAGTATATTATTGGATGGTATATATATATATATATATATATATATATATATATAGAAATATCAAATGACAGCTCCCGTAATTACCGACCTTGCTGCACCTATTAACTACAATTAGTAAATATATGGAAGGGTATATTTGGAGAAAAAAAAGTTCCACGATGAAGCTGAATCTTTTCCATTATATAGTAGTGGATAGATTTAATTAGTAAATATAGGTAAGGATATATTTGGAAAGAAAACTTCCACGGTGAATCTAAACTTTTTTCCATTATATTGTAGTTATAGATTTAACTAGTAAATACATGCAAGGATATATTTGGAAAGAAAAGTCCTACGGTGAAAAATGAACTTTGTCCTTTATATAGTAGTATAAATAAATGTGCTATGGTCTAATTATCCAAGGAGAAGCAGTGGAAATGCTCTTTGTCAACTACCATTATGCATTCTCTTCAATAACATTTTTTTAATTATTGTACGTAATGTTATCTTCTGGCGTTCTATTGTTATTGAGCTCTATCTTATGCTGTAGGAAATAATAATGCATTGTTCTCATTGATGGGGGTTGTTTACAATATATATAGTGTCTACACGATTGGGCTTGGGATTACGGGCCATATTAACAATAGTTACAAATATAATCTAACACCCCCCCCCCCCCCCAAGTTGGAGCATGCAAGTCACAAATGCCCAACTTGGGAAGGACACAATCAAACACATGCTTTCCAAGGGGCTTGGTGAAGATGTCAGCCAGTTGAAAAGAAATAGGAACATGTGAGGCTATTACGGTGCCATCTCTAATAGCATCGCGAACAAAATGTAAATCCACCTCAATATGTTTACTGCGCTCATGAAATACCGGGTTCTGAGCCAGGTGCAGAGCTGACTGACTGTCACAATACACCGACATAGCAGACTCCTGGCGAACGCCCAAACACACCAATAACTCCTTCAACCATTTCAACTCACAAACAAGCGCAGCAAGAGATCGGTATTCAGCTTCAGCGGAAGATCGGGAAACAGTTGGTTGCTTTTTGGTCTTCCAAAAAATAGGAGACCCCCCCCCAGAAACACCAACCAGCCTGTAACAGAGCGGCGAGTCAAGGGACAACTGGCCCAGTCAGAATCACACCAACCAGAAAGACGGAGATCACAATAGCTTTCAAAAGAATACCCTGTCCCGGTGCATGTTTGAGATATCTGACAACTCTCAAAGCAGCATGCCAGTGATCTTGTCGAGGCTCCTGTAAGAATTGAGACAAGATATGCACAGCATAGGCTAAGTCAGGGCGAGTAAATGATCGATAAATCAACCTCCCAACCAGCCTCCGATAAGACTCTGCATCCGCCATCTTTGGACTAGTCGATTCTGCCAGCTTGTGATTGGGCTCCATAAGAAAGCCAGCAGGTCGAGACCCCATCAAGCCGCATTCTGAAATGATGTCCAAAGCATACTTCCTTTGACACAAGGAAATTTCTTCTGCACTCCGAGCCACCTCTATGCCAAGAAAGTATTTCAACACACCAAGGTCCTTCATGTGAAAGCAAGAACTAAGGTACTTTTTGAAAGCATCTAAAGCACCTGAGTCATTACCAGACACAATCATATCATCCACATAGATCAAAACATGCAACTCTATCTTCCCTTTAAAAAGGGAGAAAAGGGAATAATCGGAATGAGATTGAATAAATTCATAGGATATCGGAGAAGCAGCAAGCTTAGCAAACCAACAACGTGGTGCCTGTTTCAATCCATAGAGAGACTTACGCAGGCGACACACTTTGTTGGGTTCACTATGCGAAAAATCTGGCGGCAACTTCATATACACTTATTCTGTCAGATCTCCATGAAGAAAAATATTGTGCACATCCATCTGGGCTTGGACTTACGGGCCATATTAACATTAGTTACAAATATAATCTAACATATGCTCATGCTGGCTGCTTAATTTTTCTTTTATTTGTTGATGCCGACTTGGCCTGCATAAATATATGTAGCAATTCTTCTTATAAAATGAGGGTTGATTTTTCTCCTTTTAGGAGGGACATTAGTGAGTGCATAAACAATTTGGCTCTTGTTAATCAAATTTGGTATAAAAAAGAAGAAGTAATTATCTAATGATAGGTTTCTTCTGCTATTGACTACATTTCCTATCTACAACAATGCTTCCATGATTGAGATCTTGCATCTGCTAACCTTGCACTGAATTTATATGGAACTTGCACCCTGTAACATTACTAAGGTGGGCATTTGTAGACATGATAGTCGCAATAGTAACCTCTTAATTTGTGACCTTCTCAAATGGCTTTTCAAACTATTCTGCTTTATACCAATAAATGGATCAACATCTAACATTTAAGGGCTACTATACACCATGTGTGTAGAGTAGGATGCTTCTTGGTCATGTAATAACATCTCCCGATATGTATCCATAATTTGAGTCCAGATGGAGTATTAAGTACCATGGTAAGTTCTCCAAGGACATTAGTGAATATCACATTAGTTCAACCCGAAAAACTTTTGTCTGCTGAGAAAATGAATCCCAGTCTCATCAAGTGATTTCCTTTTAAATGGTCCTAATACTACATATGTACATAGGGTGAGTAGTATAATAGATTTATTATCATGACCTGTTGCTACTTTGTTTGGTTAGTATGCACTTTTTAGTAGATAATGTAAGTCATTAAAGATTGTCCGTCTTGGGCCTACTAGTACCAAGACCTCTTTCCATTCCCTTTTTTTTCTTTTGTCCGGACTGGAATTCGAGCCCACGTCCACTCCTCCCCTTCCTTATTAGTGTTACCACTAGACCTTCCCCTTGGTGGTAATACTGCTTTGTTAAATTACTATGCACTTGTAAGTAGTATAAATGTACTATGGTCTACTTCTTCAAGGAGAAGCCGTGTGACAAAGCTCTTAGTCAATTACCATTATGCATTTTCTTCAATAGCACTAATTGGACGTCTATTGCATGCTGCATATCTAGTGCTACTGGGTAGGGGTGAGCATTATTCGGTTTTGAACCGAAAATCGAACCGAACCGAATAAGAGATTCGGTTCGGTTTTAAAAAAAAAATCGGTTCGGTTTCGGTTTTGAAAATACTAAATTTTCTTATTCGGTTTTGGGTTTCGGTTTCGGTCCAAAACCGAAAACCGAATAAGAAAATTTAGTTTATATATATATATATATATATATATATATATATATATATATATATATTTTTTATTATTTTTTTTTTTTTGAAGCAATGGGTACTTGTGGCGAACTCGCCTCCACTGAGGCTCGAACTCCCGACCACTTGGGCCGCATGCATCTCTCTTAACCATTAGGCTAGAGGTCATTTGCTTATATATATATATATATATATATATATATATATATATATATATATATAGAGGTATATACTATAGGTATATAATAAATATATCTAGGTATATTTAGTTATTATATATATTAACAAAAATAACACAAATAAACCCAAAAATCGAATAAACCGAATAAACCGAACCGATTTAATTCGGTTCGGTTCAGTTATTGACCAATTCGGTTCGGTTTCGGTTTTGTTTATTCGGTTTCGGTCTAATTCGGTTTTCGGTTATTCGGTTCGGTTGGAATTACATTAGTTACCTCAAAGTGAAATTACATTAGTTCTACTCCTGGTCAGTAACATACCAGAACTAACATCCGACTATGCTAATGTACAATGAGAAAAGTTAGACGTGCTTGGCAATACTAACCTCTTTGTGACCAGCCAGAATCTCATGCATTTGTCTTATTTGTATTGGCAGTACGAGGTATTACGAGATGTTCGCATTAGGGGATTTTAATCCAAGAATATCCTTACTCCTAAAGGATAATTTTCTCCCAACTAATAATTTCTAATATGGCACCTTAGTTGTGATCTCCTTCTTTTAGTTGCTCAAACGAAAGCTTTGGACGGACAGCCTATTTGCACCTTAGTTGAACAAAACTTGTTATCCCTCGAGTGATCTTTCCAATGTGGAGTGGTACGCTGAAACAGGCATCTGTGCCCGATGATATGCCTTACCTACAGACAATGCGCATTGCTGCTACAAATTTGAATGCATTGATCCATATTGTCCCAAGTCACCGTTAGTTCCTAAGAGAGAGATTGCCTGCACTATAGTACAATGAATGTATTTAACATATGATCTGTTTCTAGTTAAAAGGCTGTTTTGGGGTTTTGCAGGTTAAGGGAGTATTGGACGTCTTTTTTGATCAATGTCCTAATGCAGAAGCTGCGATGAATGTGTCACGAGAGAAGTTGGAGCAGACTTTAAAGCCTCTAGGTCTGCAGAAGAAAAGCGCAAGGACTATCAAGACCTTTTCTCGTCAATATTTGATGAAGGAATGGACATATGTAACAGAACTTCACGGTATTGGAAAGTGAGTTGAGTCGATCCCCTATACAAATGTATAACTTGTTGCTAGCATTTTGTGACTTGACTAACTTGTTTTCATCGCATTTAATTTGGTCTTCCTTGCTCATGTGATATATGTAGGTATGCAGCAGATGCCTATGCAATTTTCTGTGTTGGAAAGCCAGAAGCGGTGATACCGCAGGACCACAAGTTGGTCGAGTACTGGAAGTTTGTTTGCGAGAAACGTGCACAAGAGCAGTAGCAGGAGCAGCAACATGATGAAGAACTTAAAAAGGGTACAAATTACCTGTTTTTGTTGGATATGAATATATACTTCTGACATAGTTTTTGGTTGATGAATAACTTGAAAAGTGCCCAAGTGAGGTGCTTTCTTGTATATATATAGATATGTATAGCTGGCTTTCTTTGTCTATAATGTATGTAGTTTGTCGTAGGTATGTATACCTTGCTAGACTCTACGGAAGGTACACCATCCTAATATCGTGAAGCCTAAGGAGGTTATAAGAGAAATAACACTATTTTTCGTTCTTGAGTACATGGTATGCCTGCTTTTTATACTTTGCAGTATGATGTGTTCAGATTTATCATGCTATATTTGCTTTTCTAACCTCTTGTTTGTATCAGGAATACAATCTCTACGAGTTTTTGAAAGTCGGGAAGAAAAAGTTTCCGGAGACCGAAATCAGGAATTTGTGCTTTCAAATATTTCATGCTCTAGATTACATTCACTAGCGATGTTATTTCCACCGTGACCTTAAACCTGGTATTGCCAGAAGATTTCTTTGGATTTAGTTGTTTGCATTTATGGAATTGTACTGCATAGATCATCCAAAACTTTTATCATGTATATGTGTAATATCGAACCTATTAAGTTAGTCCTCTCTTCTTAGTTTAATGGCTGGAAGCTCATATTGATAAAGTGGTTTCTAGTTGCAGCTAAAACAGATATACAACTACAATATCGAGTCTGCCCTTGAAAACCTTACGCCAGAAGGTAACACAATCAATTTCATAACCAGCAACATAGTAGTCTGATCAGTGACCAGACCTTATTTGCTGAAGATGGCTCAACAGTTTTCGTCTCTGTTTCTGATCTTTTACAAATCTTGACAGATTTTAAGTTTCAGTTAAAACAAAGATACAACCAAAACAAGTAGAAGCATAGTAAGTACAGAGAAGGTGAAGGAAACAGAAGGGACAGCTAATAGAGCAAAAGCAGGAAGGAGGGAACCTATTACTTGTGTTTGCAGGATACAAACATTTTTTAAATAGGAATTTAGTCCAGTTCGAGGTGGCTTTATGCAGAAAATTATGTTATTATAGGCTACGGTCTTGTTGACCTTTGACACTAGATAATTAATATTATATATACAAGAAGCATGCATATGTAGTTGGCGTTATATGCTACTCATCATTGTTTAATTTAAAGTCAATGGCATATGTATCTATCCAAAAGTATATTTTATAGTCTGTTAATAGATCTCTGACTTTGTATTCTTTTTCTATAATAATTTGTTGTGTACAAAAGACGTTATCAAAATAGCAGATTTTGGCCACGCATGAGAAATTTCTTCACAGCCACCAGTTACAGAACATGTATCCACACGTTGGTGAGTGTCGAATGTTGAGGTTCCTTGGCTACATCAGCACCTCAATGTTCTTTAGCAATGCATGGTTATATAGTTTCAGGTAACTTCTATGACGAACCTGCAATTTTTTATAAAGCTCTTATCCTAGGAAACATGTGTTATAGTTTAAATTAAATGTACATATCTACACATCCATTTATGCTTGCTACATAATATAGCTTCTTCTCTTATACTAGTACGTTGCATTTTTGTGCTGAACTTTAACCATACCAACTCAAATCTGACACATTCTGGCCAAAGAGAAAGCTTAATGTTACACATGACACGAACATCACGACATGTATTGCACTTGGAAATGGCACCAATGTTAATGTAACCATCTCATTTCATGTCAAATGTGGACATGGCATCTATTTGGCATGCTAATGCTTTCTAGGGCTAAGTCCATGATCATGTTAACTTGCCATCTTGAAGGCCTCGTTGAAGTCATACTTTTGTGCAACAGTTCAGAAAATTAATTGTGAGTATTAATTAAAATGTGTGGTGTTTGACGTACTGTAGTTCCATTTTAACATGATTCACAATAGCGGCATCTTGAAATTTAAGCCAATACTAAAATACAGACTCTCAGAACATTGATTATATGTACAATGATAATGTGAAAATTGTTGATTGTGTTCTTGAACTCAGTTTAACATACAAAACCTTGATGTCTGTTTGAGAATGACTACAAGTTAAATTACCTAAACCAGTAATTTTCTCGTTCTCTCTCTGGCGTACTGCATGAAGCTTAGTAAAAGCCACAATGTTTACTGCTATCTAGTCTTTGAATCCAATTATTTTGATTTATGGAAACATTATTTTTTAAATGTTATGTTTCTTTTCATATTGCTTGTGGGCTGCAAACTTCTTGGTATGTTCATCTTTATTCACTTCTTAATCTTCTACCACCATGTTTAATGTCGTGAAATCTGGTACTTGTATTTCCCTATTTCCCAACTTGTAGCTCACTCATTCAGAGGTAAAAATTACAAGTTGTGGTTTGTATCATTCTAAAACATTACTTGTATTTTCCTTGTTCATCTTTGTTCCTGGTTTCACGATTTCTAGAGTAAGTTTCAACATCATTAGAGGAAAAGACTGATACAAATGATATATACCTGAAATGTGTCACCTTAAGTTATAATGAGTTTCTGATTGATGCATGATTTTTTTTCAAGGTGTACAATGGGCCGGTCCAGCCCGAGCCCGACCCAGGCCCGGACCGGCCCGCCCCCCTTAAAGCCCGGCCCGGACCGCTTTTGGACCGAACCGGTCCGGCCCCCCACTCCCGAACGGGTCGGGTCGGGCCTCACCCCCCCAGCCCGAGCCCGGCCCGGCCCGGCCCGTAAAGAATTTTTTTTTTTTTTTTTTGAGAAAAAATATTTGTATGTTGTAGGATTCGAACCTAAGACATGCCAAACTAGAGTTTTAAACCCACTACTATAACCAGTTTCCCTTATTTGTTGTGTGTTCAAAATCTACATTAGCTTATATAATAGGTTAAGAAGAAAAAAATGGAAAAAAAAAAAAAAAAAAAAAAAAAAAAAAACAGCCAAAACCAGGCCCGCTCAGGCCCGACCCGTCCAGCGCCCGGGCCACTGGGCCGGGCTGGGTTAGAAAAATTTTAACCGGGCCGGGCCAGGCCCGGCCCGCATTCACGTCCGGTCCAGGCTGGGCCCAGCCCAAGCCCGACGAGCCCGAAGTTTCTGGGCCGCGGGCCGGCCCGGCCCGGACCGTTTAACACCATGAATTTTTTTGCTTTCTCCAACAATTTCCAACCAGATTATTTTGGAGTTAACTTTTTTTGAATTGTCTATTGAAGTCCAGCAGGCCCCCCTTTTGTTGCAACAGTCACTTGTCTAGCCACCATAACATTCTACTTTTTTTAAGCTCATGTAGTTCAAACTTCCTTAAATGTTGTCAAAATTGGTGCCCAACTTGGATATATGACTAACGACAGTGTCCAAGAAGGCTGTTACACACTTTTAATTATCACATTCCACCTGAGATTTAGTGCGAATAGCTTGCCTAACGCCTAGGAAGCACCAAACTTCAAAATTGGTGCTGGTCGATGTGTATCTCAGGGTGTTAATTGGGCCGGTCTAGCCCGGGCCCGCCCGTGGACCGGACCGGCCCGCCCCCCTAAAAGCCCAGACCGGCCCGCTGCTGGACCGAACCGGCCCGGCCCCCACTCCCTACCGGTTCGGGTCGGGCCCCCCCCCCCCCAGCCTGAGCTCGGCCCGGCCCGGACCGCCCTTTTTTTTTTTTTTTTTTTTTGGGAAAAAACAGGCCGGCCCGCTATAGGCCCGGTTGGACCGGCCCGGCCCGGCCCGCTGGGACCGGTCCAGCCGACCGTTGGAGCATTTGAAATTTTTTTTTTTTTCCTCAGATTTGACCGTGGGGGGGGGTTGTTTCTTTTACCAAAATACCCCTCCCATATAGCCGTTATTAAAACGTTGGGAGGGGTATTTTGGTCATTTTTGGCCTAAAATTACCAAAATAATCCCAAAAAATTCCTATAAATAGGCCAAAAATTCCATTTTTCAAACACAAGTCATTTCTCACAAATTCTCTACATTTCTCTACGGTGCTCTGGTGCTCTACTGCTTTCCCTCCCCGGTGCTCTGGTGCTCTACTGCTTTCCCTCCCCGGTGCTCTACGGCTTTCCGATCTCCCTCCCAACTCCATTCCGGCTCTACGGCTTTCCGATCTTCCTCTCAATCCCTTACTTTCTTCTAACGTACTTTACTTTATTTTATTTTATATATGGCTGGTGAAGGTTCAAATCAACCTGATCTTGCTGGACAGATTTTCCAATATTTTAATAATTTTTTTGACGGTACTGAAATTCCACCTGAGCAAGTAGCCACTAATCCGATTCTGGAGGGGTGCCAACCATCTCCTCCGGAAGTAGCTAGTACAACCCAACGTCCTGAAAAGAAAAAAAGGTCTAAGTATTGGGATTATTTTACTTTGATTTTTGAAACTAATCCTGATGGTTCGTTTGTTTTAGATGCCAAGGGTGAACCGAAACCGTACAAGGCGCAATGCAAGAAATGTTGCAACCAGTACGCATGGAAGAAGGACGGTGGCACCGGGACTATATCCAGACACTACGACACTTGCCACGGGAAGGACACACTTCAAGCGTCCCAAACCCAAATAAGCTTTGGCGCCACCGGTTCTTCAATTGGTAACTTTACTTACTCAGCTGCTCGGCATAAAACCGAATTAACTAAACATATTATTCGTGACGAACTTCCTTTCACGACGGGTGAAAGCGAATCTTTACGAGATTATGTATCACTTTCTCTAAACCCCTCCTTTACTAAAGTGAGTAGGCAACAAGCTCGAAAGGAGGCCATTCGTCTCTTTAACGAGCAGAAAGCCGCTTTGAAAGCGGATTTTGAAAATATTAGTAAGTTAGCTATTACTTCTGATATTTGGACTACTAAATGGAGTTATGCTTATATTTGTATTACTGCACACTATATAGATGCACAATGGATGTTGCAAAAACGCATCATCTGTCTTAAACTTATAGAATGTCCACACACGGGTGCTGTAATTTCAAGTGAGATTTCAAGACACGTGCGTGAATATGATATTCACGCTAAAATTTTTTCTGTCTCTTTGGACAATGCATCAAACAACAATGCTGCTATGTCTTCTTTGTCAGTAATTTTTAAGCCTATTTTAGAAGGTAGACTTATGCATGTTAGGTGTGCTTGCCATATAATTAACTTAGTTGTTAAAGAATGTTTAAAATTTTTTGAACCCCATTTAGACACTCTGCGACAATGCTTGCTCCACCTAAACTCGTCTCCAAGTAGACAACAAAGTTTTGCATGCACTTGCGCACATTTTGGTATGACTTTTAGAAGATTTGTGAAGGATATACCAACTAGGTGGAACTCCACCTACTTGATGTTGAAATCTGCAATTCCTTTTAAGAGTGCTATTACATATTATTGTACTTCGGATGTCACCTTTGACTATCAGGTTACTGATGATGATTGGGTAGCAGCTGAAAGTGTTTGTGAATTTTTAGAAGTTTTTTACAATGCTACATTAACTCTTTCTGGTATTTATTATCCCACATCTTGCTTAGCTTTACGTGAACTTTGTAACATGTCTTATTTATTTTCTAAATATAGAGATTATCCAAATTTTGAAATTGCGGTGAGAAATATGGAAGCCAAATTCAGGAAATATTGGGGTGAAGTACCTCTTTTATATTGTTTGGCTTCCATATTTGATCCAACAATCAAATTGGATGGCGTAGAGGTTTTATTAGATGGATATGGAGAATATATGGGTATAGACGTTACTGACATGAAGGCAGAAGTTAAAGTGGCTTTGGACAGGTTAGTTATACTGTACGAAGAAGGAGCAACGTCGACCCGACCAACTCAGGGGGGCTAGTAGTAGCTCCGGCTTGGCGTCTAAGCTATCAGCAGTCGGTCGCATACTACAAAGGAAGAAACAAAAGCAATCTTCCCAACCTACTCAAGAGTTGTCTGCTTACCTTAACTCTTATCAAGACGAAGATGAGACTCCAGATCACTTTGCCGTTTTAGAATGGTGGAAGAGACACGACAAGAGATTTCCTGTGCTTTCTAACATAGCACGTGATCTACTGATGGTTCCGGTGTCGACGGTAGCATCGGAGTCCTGTTTTAGTGCAAGTTCGAGGATGTTGAGCAATAGGAGGAGCCGCTTGAAGCCCGATATTTTGGAAGCAATCGTGTGCGTACAAGATTGGATGAATGCCGATAAAAGAACACAAAACCAGAAAGATGAAGAAGATCATGACATCCACGAGCTGGATTTGGAATCGCTTTCATTGCATGAAGGCGAACAACAATGAGGCTACGGTGCAAGGTATTAGGTGTGTACATTTAAACTTATACATTTCAATTTTAAATTTTAACTTATACTTTCAAAAACTATTTTTTTTTTCACTTATACTATTCAAATTTTTAATTTTAACTTATACTATTCAAATTTTTTAACTTATACTTTCAAAAACTATTTTTTACTTTAAAAAAAACATTTTTTAACTCCGCCTATGCCAAACAAGCATTTGCCGGTCCCAAGCCCGGATAAAGGAAGAGGGAGAAATGTTTTTTTTAAATTTTTATAAATTTTTATAAACATTTGTAATATTTGTATAAACATTTTTGTATAAACATTTGTATAAATATTACTAAATTATAAACATTTATATACATATTTTGTATAAACATTTTATAAACATTTGTATTAAAAAGAAAACATTTTATAATCATTTTATAAACATATTTTGTATAAACATTTTATAAACATTTGTATAAACATAAAATTATAAACATTTTATAAATATTTTGTATAAACATTTTATAAACATTTAAGTTACAAATTTTTAAAATTAAAATACAAAAGAAAATGATTAAAAAACTAAATTAAACACAAAACTGTAAAAAAAAAAAAATTCAAAAAGCCGGGCCGGTCCGGTTAACCCGGCCTGAACCGGCCCGAACCGCCCAAGGCCCGGACCGGCCCGTGGTCCGGTTCAGCCCGGACCGACCCAACTTGACTCCGGTCCACTGGGCCGGGCTGGGTCCACAGCAGGAAAACTGGGCCGGGCTTAGCCCGGACCGCAATTAAGACTGGGCCGGTCCTGGACCGGCCCGAACCCGGTCAGGCCCGCCGCCTTTGGACCGTGGGCCGGCCCGGACCGGCCCGAAAAAACCATGATGTGTATCTTCCTGTCAACTCTCTTTTCACAAATTGTTACAGTCTAATTCCTTCATTTTTGATTGTCTAGTTGTTGTTTTATAGTGTTCTTGATACTTACACTGACATTGTAGTGGACCAAACTCCTCCACAACAAAACATGGATATCGTGCAGAGTATTGCTGATGGCGCTCATCTGTAAGGTAGTCCAACTGGGTGTAGCGATCGTCTTCCAAACGGAAGCGGTCGCGCAACATATCGCGAATGGAATTGAGGGTGGCTTATGGCTCGGGCTGTAGTACATCGGAGTCAAATGATTCCTCCTCAACTGGAGCAGGAGGAACAGAAGCAGGGGCAGTCCTGCGGGCCTTGGAAAGAAAGGCATGAGCAGGTAAGATCTGACACTCGTCTAAAGGGACGTTGAAGGCACGGAAGATCAATGGAAGATACATCGCATAGACAAGCGATCTGGGTTTCTTCCTTGCACGAATCATCCAATCCATCATCGTGCGAGAAAAGTTAAATGGAATGGTAAAATGAAGAAAGTAGAGGGCAGTAATCTCATGAATAGAGACCTCATCGTTAGATCCTGCTTTGGGCAGGACGGAGGAGAAGATAATCCGATGGAGTTCGTAAAAGTGGTTGTTAAGATACTTAGCCCTAACTTTGCGAGGACGGGTGTTAGGTTCACACATCATGTCTTTGAACCCTTCAAGAGTGATATCTCCAACGAATTGGAAATTACCGGCATCACCAATTTTCTCCCAAGAGTTGGGATCGGAAAGTTTAAGATATTCGGCAAAATCAAAATCATCGAACATGATATCAATACCGGTGACCCAAGAGTAAATTCGGGTGTCTTCGTGAGTCATATTACAATAAAACATTTATATTGCATTAAGATATATGACAGATTGAGTGGAAACAAGTTCATCGAGACAAAGATCTTTGAAGTTTGGATCAAAGTTAGAAAATATCATAAAATTTATCGGGTATCCCGCCACAACACTTCTAGAGCGAAAGTCTGAGTACCACTCATTAGATGCTTCTATTGAGACAAAAATTTGCTCATTATAGGTGTTGGCATTGGGAGGTGGAGGAGGATTGAATAAAGGGTGAATGGGTTGGATATCTTAAGGAGGAGAAGGAGGGTTTGATGAAGAGGCACCTTCGGTTCGAGCCCTCTTTCCCCGACTAAAGAGTCTATGAGCCATATGATAACTAAAGACAAGAAAATAATGAAAGAGTGGATGGAGAACAAGTATTTATACCTCAAAATAATGAAGCAGAGTTGAAGAGAATCTTCAAAAACCTTGAAATTCCAAGTTTGGAAGGAGAAGGAGCACCAACAATGGAGTTTCTAGGGTTAGGGTTTGAAGAAAAGAGCTTTAGAGAGAGGTTGAAGGTGGTAGCAATGAAGAGAGAGACTCTAAATTCGTGTGTATGAAGAGTAGGACCGGCTGGGTTGGTTAAAACGTGGCCCTTGGATCAAATCAGATGAGTGACTGAAAGTGGCTGAATGTTCTGTCACCAAGTACACAGAGTTCGGCCCGAGTTCTGTGTTCTTGGTTCCAGAACTCCAAAAGGCTGAAAAATGTTGATAACAAATAAAAAGAATTGTCTTGAATTAGCAATGATGAATTATATTAGCCATAAAATAAATAAGACCTTGCGACAAACTTTTTTAAACAATGATCAGTACAGGTGAATCGCCTCAGGTTAGCTGTAGGGGTCGGATCCCAGCTAGCGGTAGTCCGAAGACTAGTACACCGTGTTGCTTAGGCTTTTACGCCTTGTTGTCAGAAGGGCCCTTTCAGCTTGTACCCAAAGCAATTTCACCATGTACGATGTTGTATTAATAGATATTTACACAGGTACACCTGTCACTACCACATTTCTAGTTTGAGGGTATTTTTGACATTTTGGGGTAATTTGAATTTATTAGAAATTATTTGAATTTATGGGAATTTTTAGGAATTATTTTGGAATTGTTTGGACTAGGTTGACTTTGACTAGTTTTGACCCTTGTAGACCAACCTAGAAGCTAACCCTAGTTAGTATGGACTTGGTTAGGTTATATGACTCTAGTCTATCCTAAGCTAACCCTTGGTTTGGTCAATAGACTCTAGTTAGCAATAGGAATTAGAAAGTCATGACTTATGATTTAGAACCATTGATAAATCAATTTAAGTCATAGCCTTGTAGATTGGTCCAAAGCCCAAGAATTACAAAACCCTAGCCCTAGACATTGTGGCCGGCCACCATATCCTCCTTGGGAACCCAACTCTATAAATACTCTCTTAATTTTAGGGTTGCCTCTTTTTAGGACGGATCAAGTTTAGAAAGAGGTTTGTTCCTATTTCTTTTAATCCATAGAAATTCCATTCCATGTCATTTTTCATTCAAATCTCTTCCATTAGGTTTTAATATACCTATACTTGCTGTTATTGGAGTTTTATTTCAGTTTGGTATTGATTTGTGGGATTGGGATATCAAGGAGAGGAGCTCAACAAAGGGGAATTTTCTTGAAAGTTCATCTATAGGTAACTTCTTCATTACTCACTAAAATTTCGATTTCTTTATACATTTAGGAAGCCCTAGGAGTCCCCTAAGTCATTGCATTGGTTTCGTGTCAAGTTTCAAAGGTTTCGTGTCCGTTTTGGACACGTATCAGGAACCACAGTAGGTGTTTGTTGAAATGTCCCAAAGGACATTTCAACCTAATTTCTAGAAAGCTTTTGAATAGGAATCTAGGTCTTGTTATTGCTTATTGATTTCTGTTTCTCTGAGGTGATGATTGTATCGTGTCGTGTCGTTTTGGACACGCGAACCCACAGTTTTCTGACTGCGCACCAGTCCCCTGCCACTCGGGGGCTGTAGCGGACACGACACGGCTTGGTTGGACACGAAACTTGACATGCCCCTTGGGGCAGTGACTGACATGCCACGTGTCAAGTTTCATGGGCCCACGTGGCGTGTCGAGGAAGAAATCCTCGTTGCACGGGGATTGGCCTGACTGTGCAGTCGAACATTTTTGACTCTGATACAGCCCTCGTATCCGACACAGACACGACGTGGACACGGGCTAGTTGGCCTATGGGGTAGTCCTATAGGTGGGCTACCTAGGTGGATGACCACGAGACACGTTTGTGTCCTGTGTCGAGTGCACGACACCAGTGCACGTGTGCACGAGACAGTGCACTGGACAGTGCACTGTTATGCCCGATCTGGGTTTTTATGGTTTGGACACGTTTGTGTCCTCTTGTATGGACACAAACACCCTGTATGACTTATATACATTGTATATTTCATTTACCAACCTTTTATTTTGTATTTTAATGTGTTTTTCAATAGGTATTGACAATTTACCAAATTCTGAAACCTGGTATCATTATCCTGAAATTCCAGTTTTTGAAATCGATTTTGGACAGCTATTTTAATCTAATTAATACTGCTAAATGTTGGTTTAAGTCCCTAGATTTATTCTCCTATACTTGAACTAATTGTGTTTGAGATTTGGGGTTGTTTCGGGGTGTTTTAACTCTTAAAACTGAGAATGAAGTTTCAAGCTTAAAACTGGAAAATAGGACTGTCCTTTACTGATTTTTCTTTGCATAGTTTCATTTCTTTTTCAGTCCAGGTTTGACACATATTTTGCTCATCCCTCACTCATCACTCACTCACAGTTTACACAAACTCACACCCTCACTCTCCACACACACACAGCCACACACATATTTTACTCCCTCTCACTCATTTCACACACTATTGCTCTCATATACTCACACATACACACACATACACTCTCTCTCTCTCTCTCTATTATGTCATGAATGCCAAGTTATGTATGTATTATGTATTATATAGATATGTGGGTACATATATGTAGGTTTATGTATATAGTATGTATACATATATAATATATGTAATGTATACCTATATGTATATATGTTGAGCCTATATATATATATATATATATATATATATATATATATATATATATATATATATATATATATATATGTGTGTGTGTGTGTGTGTGTGTGTGTGTGTGTGTGTTGTTTCCTAATAATTGCACTATAACCTATGTAATGTACATATATAGGTAATATGTATGAATGCCAACAAACATGTGTAGTTGGTCTAGATAGCCTAGTAGTGTTGTGTACTAGCTAGTGTAGGTTGAGTGACCTAGTATAGACTAATGTAGTCTAGTATAGACTAGTTTGACCTAGTTTAGACTTGTTTGACCTAGTTTGACCATAGTTGACCAAGTTTGACTTCTAAGGTTGACCAGAGTTGACCAAGAGTTGACTTTGGCCTAGTTTGACCTAGATTCATGTAGAATGCATTGTAGTGTCTTATTTTACCATTCTGGACTTGTTGTGACTTGTGCTGTTCTGATTAGGAGCCAGGCACCACTCCTCGGACAGTACTTTCATATTGGACACTCAGATACCAGGCGAGTACATTCTCTGATCATTTCATATCCTGCTTAGAATTATTTTCTGCATTAAATTACTTTACTTGTACTGTCACGTTGGTCACACGGATTGGTACTATATGGATCCCTTCTTGAGATGTTATCCTTAGGGAGCATCGAGTACTACATGTTCTGTGCGTTTCACTTACATGTCGTATCACTATGCTTTACTGGTTCTTTGATCACTTGTGACATATACTCTTATGATCACAGAGTCTCCTAGAATCTCTTATCTCATTTACTGGGTATCCTAGAATCTCCTAGAATCCCCATTTATGGGACATCCATGTATCACCCTTCCGGGGCCTTTGCATGGAATCATAACATAACCTAGTTGGATCCTTGTGTATTGATTGGGGGTACGGGGGAGTAGAAGTAGACATGTGAATAATACCCAAGTAGTATCTTATCTGAATCTTTTCCATAGTGTCTTATCAGAATCTCCTATGCCGTTTACATGTCTATATTGTACTCTGACTCACTAGCCACTGTTAGTATCTATTTATAGTAGATATTTCTATTACAGTTCTCTCTCTGTTTACATACCGTATTTCTTTCAGTACCTGTATCTTACTTTACTGCATGATTATATTTTCTAATCTGCTATGAACTGTTGAGATGTACTGTGCTCGCTCCTGTCCTGACTGGACCTGTTGAAAATATTACAGAGGACGAGGAGGAGGCATGTGTGGATACCTTCTACGGGGCAGCCCTAGACGACACTTGTGAGATGGACTCTCAGGAGGACCCAGCTCTAGCTGAGGACATCACCCCCATTGCCTAGACTAGTTTAGTTAGGCTTATCTTATTTTATATTGCCTTGAGCCATGTTTAGCTAGACTTATTTTCTGTTCAGATTTCTGAGTTGTATATATTCTTTCATTCTGTAGCTGAGTTTGTACTCTGGATATTTGCTGGGATTATCTTAGACTACTTTATCATCTATTTTTCCTTGAGTTCTATATCATATCGTGCTATCTCTTCCTTAGTTGTGATTGAGTTCATTTACTGCTATGTCACCCCCATTCGGGGAGTATAAACTGTTTAGAGATATATTGTTAGATGTATGTTGACCTAGGACAGCGTTCTACCGCCGACACTGCGGTGTAGGCTGGACGTACTCACGCCTCGTGCCCTTACTCTAGGATGCGGGTCGTGACAACAACTTATTGTACGACATTTTTATCCAAATTCATAATTCTCGACGAAGAAAGTTGAAATGTTCTTCGGCTAGTGGTTTTGTAAAAAAAGTCTGTTAGCTGATGATCAGTGTCAATAAATTCTAAGTTAATAGTGCCATGCATTTGATGATCATGCAAAAAAATGATGTCTAATTTCTATGTGCTTAGTGCGTGAGTGACATACTGGGTTTTTGGTCAGATTGATTGCACTAGTATTATCACAGAATATTGGTATGTGCTTAAACAGTAAATTATAGTCTTCAAGGGTTTGCTTCATCCACAGAATCTGAGCACAACAATGACCAACTATGATGTATTCAGCTTTTGTATTGGATAGTGCGATATAATTCTGCTTCTTGCTAAACCACGAGACTAAAGCCTTTCCTGATAAATGATACGTGCCGCTGGTACTCTTACGGTCGATTTTGTATCCCGTAAAATCTGCATCGGAATATCCGATTAAGTCAAAGCAAGTGGTTTTTGGATACCACAAACCCACCGTAACAGTTCCTTTAAGATATCGAAAGATACGCTTAACCGCAGTCATGTGTGATTTCTTAGGATTAGTTTGATATCGAGCACATAAGCCAACACTAAACATGATATTGGGACGATGTGGCATCCGCCATCCCGATTATAATTTAGTGATATTTTTTTTATTTTTTATTTTGAATAGTTTATATTTAATTTTCTATGATCATAGGAGTTGTGACTAAGCCCACAGGTGATTTATGACCATCTTGTGGTCACATGATCCCTAGATAGGGTCTATATGCATTCTATAGATATATTATATTTTGTTATGATTTTTAGACATTTTTATATATTTTTAAATATTTATTCTATGAAGATTTGTATTTATGAGTGACTTTCATAATTTATTTTAAGACTATTTTGAGACCTAGTATTTTTCTTTAGGCTCTATTAGGTTAAATATATTTTCTGTATTTTTCTACAATTTTTTTAGAATTTTTAGATAATTAAATATAGGAAAAACCTATTTTCTAAGACTTCTAGAATTTACTGTGCAAGCCTATGAGCAAATATTGACCCCAGATATTTTTCTAGGCTTCATTATGTTATTTTACATTTTCTAGAATTTTTCCATATTTTTCTGGCTATTTTTAATATTTATTATCATTTTCTGTAATTAAAAGTGCTTTAAAAATCATTTCCTAAAATTAATTATATAGTCAACTGCCCTATCAGCTGGCCGGGCCCACCTGTCAGCCGCTGGGCCGAGCGGGGCGGGCCTAGCTGTCAGCTGCGTCAGCAGCTGACTGTGTAGCTCATGAGCCTATAGTGAAACCGACTCCAAGTCGGCTTAAGTGAAGCAGGATGGCCATCCGGTCGTTCACCCTATTGAGCGGGATCGTTAGGATCTTGCCACGTGGCATGGAGCCACGGCTCCACCGACCCGCTGAGCCGACCCAGTATATAAATATATATATTCGATTTTTCGAGAAACCCTAAATTATTCTCAGCCGACTTTTGGAGTTTGATCCCGGTGATCTCCCGACTTCCCGAAGCGATTCCCGCCAACTCCGACGTGATTTTCGCGTGCCATTTTTTTTTGTTGGATTTGTATCGAGGTAAGCTTTCTGAATATTTAATTTATTTTCGTAGATATTATTCCTAAATTTCTGGAAAATTCGTAGAGTGTCGGTTGTCCGAAACTTGACACGTTTCGGTGTTTTCGAGATTTCGGGAGAACCAGAAATCGAAATCACGAACCGTTTGAAGTTTCGGAAAGCTAACACAGATCTCTACGACATATATTTTTCTCAGAAATTATTTCGTTCATCTTGTATTTTATTTATTCTGTTGAACTCAGAATTGATCGGTTGATTACCATTTTGGTCACGATTAGCCATAATGGCGATATCTTTTGACCAAGGCATGATTTTGCGGCACGGTTGATTCCAGCGTACTCGTGGCATTGAAATCTACTAAGGTGCACTTTCAAAATCTAGAGTTCACAGCGTTTGACTAAATAGTCAATGGCACGTCTCGATTTGCGTGCCATGGTTTCCAAAATTGGGAAACATGACTTTTGATGGCCAAACTTGCATGTTTAGATTATATTCAGATTATTATTAGGTTAAATTAGGTTTTTTTTAAGTGAATTATTCCAGAATTAATTATTATTAGATTAGTAACCCAACTAGCCACTATTCCATGAATTTAGAACTAGAACATTAGAATTGATTTATAGTTTTCGTGCACGGTTCATGGTGCGATATGTGTTATAGGTTGATAGCTCCTAGATCAGCATCCCCTCATCCTCGACTTGTGACTACAGTTTGTGCAAGGACCACAGGCAAGTATATCTTGCCTCCCTCTTCAGTTTTACTTACATGCATTTCCTTTCATTTTTCAGTCTTTGATTGTTTGTGGACATGTGCTCTTCGTGTTATATTCTGTTGAGTTGTTTTTATTGTATATAGCCATATTCATGTTTGGTCTTGTTGTTCATACTTGGAGTTTCTCACCAGTACTTTGCTTGAGTCGTGTCATAGAACGAGTGCGTGTAGTGAACTGCTATAGCCTTGATTATCGTTTTACACGACCAGAGAGTCCACACTCGGGACGAGGGTTGATCAGTGCACCAGAGAGTCCACACACGGGACGAGGGTGTTTATCGAGTTCATTGGCACCAGAGAGTCCATACACGGGACGAGGGTTGACCAATTGCACCAGAGAGTCCACACACGGGACGAGGGCATTTTGCCGTGAGCTAACCAGAGAGTCCACGCTCGGGATGAGGGTTAGTGCTTAGTTCAAACCCGTGAGTCCACACTCGGGATGAAGGTTTGGTTCTTCCATTGATGTCGTGTTTATCGTTCATTCGGCAGTTCATTTATACGTAGTTGTTCTAGTATTCGTGTTCTTGTTCGTAGTCATTTGTCGTGTTCCTATTTTTTTTGTTTATTTTCTTGCACATGATAAAACTATTAGATAGGCATGTATATTATGTATCTTGCTATGTCCTCTGAGGACCTGATGATCTCTTCAGGTTAGCCGAGTTTGAGTCAGGAGCAGACGAGTGGATTTGAGTTAGCCTCAGAATGTGGAGTTTTTGCAGTTGAGGTTGTCTTCATTAGCAGTTGTACTCAGTTGGTTCATTTCATGTATTTCTCTATTTTTTCGTCTATTGGTAGTGGATTTGTGTCCACCGAACGTGACATGATTCTTGGAGACATTCCGTTATATTCATTATTATTCAGTTTCATGTCTTACTCATTGATCTTGGTTGTGACTTGATTATTCTGTGGATGAGATATAGATTACCGTAAGATTTTAGATTGCCGTGACTTGTGATATTAGACAGCATACTACCGCCGATACTGCGGCGTAGGATGGGCTTGGACACGACTTGTATCCGAAAGCGGGTGCAGATCGTGACAAGTTTTTTTGGTAGCCCATGCAGGTCAATGTTAATCACTTCGGTTACGTCACTGTGTTGTCGTGAGCCTGCGAATAGGAATAGACACTTAGGATCTCATCCACATGTCTTGACTCATTATTGGCTTCTAATCCTTGATTTCATTGAATCCTTGATTTGCATCCCGCTTGAAAATCTCTTCAAACGGCTAAAGTGTTTTCCTTGTTACAGTTAAGATGGACTCTCAAGACAGGAACAACGCTGCACTGAACACTCCACCGGCTGCAGGAGGCTTATTCATGTACATGACTCCACCAACACAAGGAAGCCAGCTCACTCATATGGGCAATCAGTCGCAGCTCTCGAGATTCCGCAGAGGCAATATTCTACCACCTTCGCAGTTTCCTCCGCATACTCCACCACCAGCACCCGGTCTGCCACCAGCATCTGTCCCACCGCCAGGGGTTCCACGTCTAGTACCAGCCATACACCCAGCACCAGCAATGTATCCAGCATTTGCCATACACCCACCGTCGGTGATGTATCCAGCCCCGATGATGTATTCAGTACCTATTCTGCCTCCGACCCTGGCACTGGACAATGTCACACTCTTGGGGATCTTCCAGCAACAAGCCAACATGTTCTGCGACACTTTGAGAGAGGCTCTTCAGATTAGAGATGCTCCGCGACAGCGCCCCAGAACTTCTAAGAACTTTATGGACCTCCGGCCCAGGGAATTCCATGGGACCGAGGGAATCCTCTATGCTGACGAGTGGTTGGAGAATATTGAACGATACCTGAAGATGGCCCGAGTCCCAGAAGATCTGAAGATCGAGTCAGCTACTGGACAGCTTTTTGACATCGCACGGACGTGGTACCAAGGCGAACCCCGATTTTCTCTCCAGACGTAACTTGGAAGGACCTCAAGCGATTGTTCAAGAAGAAATTCTATCCGTACGTAGCACGAGAGGCGTTGATGAGACAGTTCGAGCACCTAGAGCAAGGCAACCACACCGTCGACGAGTACACATCGGAGTTTTCTCGCCTCAGCCATTTCGCGGAGAACTTGGTCCGCACCCCTGAAGACAAGGCACGACGATTCAGGAAGGGACTATCTCACAAGATTCATTTAGCCATCGCCACCAGTCGAGCCGCTACTTACGAGGAGATTCTAGAAGTCGCCCAAGCTGTAGAGGAAGAGCTGAGTCACAAGCCGAAGAAGAATCGAGACGCATTCGGAGGAGGCAGCGACCAATCAACACCGGCAAAACGCCCCAACATTCTCGGAAAAACCTCAACTCAACAGCATCACCAGCAACCGCGAGCAGCCCCACAACAAGTTCAAGATGTTCCCACCTGCCAGTACTGCAAGAAGAGAGGCCACGTCCAAGAAGACTGCAGAAGATGGCTAAGGTTGTGCTATACTTGTGGATCCAACCAGCATCTATCTCGAGATTGCCCAAAGAAGAATGCGACTACACCACCACTACCAGCCGCACAAGGAGGACAAGCTCATGCCATGATCGCGGAGGATGCGACAACACCACAGGGAGCAGCTGGCAAAAATTTCCAATAGAGATTTGCAGTAGTATTATAGATAGGCCTATAGTGAACTTTGATTTATTAAGAACAATTGAATTTCTTTTATAGCAGTTTATTCTAGACCATTCATTCTACTAGATCACGGCTTCATTTAAATTTCGAGGACGAAATTATTTTTAAGGGGGATAGTATGTGGCATCCGCCATCCCGATTATAATTTAGTGATATTTTTTTTCATTTGTTATTTTGAATAGTTTATATTTAATTTTCTATGATCGTAGGAGTTGTGACTAAGCCCACAGATGATTTATGACCATCTTGTGGTCACATGATCTCTAGATAGGGTCTATATGCATTCTATAGATATATTATATTTTGTTATGATTTTTGGACATTTTTATATATTTTTAAATATTTATTCTATGAAGAATTGTATTTATGGGTGACTTTCATAATTTATTTTGAGACTATTTTTGACTATTTTAAGACCCAGTATTTTTCTTTAGGCTCTATTAGGTTAAATATATTTTCTGTATTTTTCTACAATTTTTCTGAAATTTTTAGATAATTAAATATAGGAAAAACCTATTTTCTAAGACTTCTAGAATTTACTGTGCAAGCCTATGAGCAAATATTGACCTCGAATATTTTTCTAGGCTTCATTATGTTATTTTACATTTTCTAGAATTTTTTCATATTTTTTTGGCTATTTTTAATATTTTTTATAATTTTCTGTAATTAAAAGTGCTTTAAAAATCATTTCCTGAAATTAATTATACAGTCAACTGCCCTGTCAGCAGGCTGGGCCCACCTGTCAGCCGCTGGGCCGAGCAGGGCGGGCCTAGCTGTCAGTTGCGTCAGCAGCTGACTGTGCAGCTCATGAGCCTATATTGAAACCGACTCCAAGTTGGCTTAAGTGAAGCAGGATGGCCATCCGGCCGTTCACCCTCTTGAGCGGGATCGTTAGGATCTTGCCACGTGGCATGGAGCCATGGCTCCACCGACCCGCTGAGCCGACCCAGTATATAAATATATATATTCAGTTTTTCGAGAAACCCTAAATTATTCTCAGCCGACTTTTGGAGTTTGATCCCGGTGATCCCCTGACTTCCCGAAGCAATTCCCGCCAACTCCGATGTAAATTTTGTGCACCATTTTTTGTTGGATTCGTATCGAGGTAAGATTTCTGATTATGTAATTTATTTTTGTAGATATTATTCCTAAATTTCTGGAAAATTCGTAGAGTGTCGGTTGTCCGAAACTTGACACGTTTCGGTGTTTTCGAGATTCCGGGAGAACCAAAAATTGAAATCATGAACCGTTTGAAGTTTAGGAAAGCTAACACAGAGCTCTATGACAAAAATATATTTCCTAGAAATTATTTCATTCATCTAGTATTTTATTTATTCTGTTGGTCTCAGAATTGGTCGGTTAATCACCGTTTTGGTCACGATTAGCCATAACGGCGATATCTTTTGACCAAGGCATGATTTTGCGGCACGGTTGATTCCAGCACACTCGTGACGCTGAAATCTACCAAGGTACACTTTCAAAATCTAAAGTTCACAGCGTTTGACTAAATAGTCAATGCCACGTCTCGATTTTGCGTGCCATGGTTTCCAAAATTGGGAAACACGACTTTTGATGGCCAAACTTGTATGTTTAGATTATATTCAGATTATTTTTAGGTTAAATTAGGTTTTTAAGTGAATTATTCTAGAATTAATTATTATTATATTAGTAACCCAACTAGCCACTATTCCATGAATTTAGAACTAGAACATTAGAATTGATTTATAGTTTTCGTGCACGGTTCATGGTGCGATATGTGTTATAGGTTGATAGCTCCTAGATCAGCATCCCCTCATCCTCGACTTGTGACTACAGTTTATGCAAGGACCACATGCAAGTATACCTTGCCTCCCTCTTCAGTTTTACTTACATGCATTTTCTTTCATTTTTCAGTCTTTGATTGTTTGTGGACATGTGCTCTTCGTGTTATATTCTGTTGAGTTGTTTTTATTGCATATAGGCATGTTCATGTTTGGTCTTGTGGTTCATACTTGGAGTTTCTCACCAGTACTTTGCTTGAGTCGTGTCATAGAACGAGTGCGTGTAGTGAACTGCTATAGCCTTGATTATCGTTTTACACAACCAGAGAGTCCACACTCGGGACGAGGGTTGATCAGTGCACCAGAGAGTCCACACACGGGACGAGGGTGTTTATCGAGTTCATTGGCACCAGAGAGTCCATACACGGAATGAGGGTTGACCAATTGTACCAGATAGTCCACACACGGGACGAGGGCGTTTTACCGTGAGCTAACCAGAGAGTCCACGCTCGGGACGAGGGTTAGTGCTTAGTTCAAACCCATGAGTCCACACTCGGGATGAAGGTTTGGTTCTTCCATTGATGTCGTGTTTATCGTTCATTCGGCAGTTCATTTATACGTAGTTGTTCTAGTGTTCGTGTTCTTGTTCGTAGTCATTTGTCGTGTTCCTATTTTTCTTGTTTATTTTCTTACGCATGATAAAACTGTTAGATAGGCATGTATATTATGTATCTTGCTATGTCCTCTGAGGACCTGATGATCTCTTCAGGTTAGCCGAGTTTGAGTCAGGAGCAGACGAGTGGATTTGAGTTAACCTCATACCGCGGAGTTTTTGCAGTTGAGGTTGTCTTGATTAGCAGTTGTACTCAGTTGGTTCATTTCATGTATTTCTTTATTTTTCCTCTATTGGTAGTGGATTTGTGTCCCCCGGACGTGACATTGATTCTTGGAGACATTCAGTTATATTCATTATTGTTCAGTTTCATGTCTTACTCATTGATCTTAGTTGTGACTTGCAATTATTCTGTGGATGAGATATAGATTACCGTGAGATTTTAGATTGCCGTGACTTGTGTATATTAGACAGCATACTACCGTCGACACTGCGGCGTAAGCTGGGCTTGGACACGTCTTGTATCCGAAAGCGGGTGCGGATCGTGACAGACAACTAGCAGTTAAATAAAGCAGACTACCAATCATACGTCGATACTTACGTTGATCAACAGGTTTGCCGCTTTCATCGGGTTCTAGTTTTATTGTAGTAGCCATAGGAGTACTGATTGGTTTGATGTTGTCAAGATCAAACTTCTTCAGCATATCCTTTGTATACTTTGATTGGCTGATGAAGACGCCTTGTGAGTATTATTTGACTTGCAGTCCAAGGAAGTAGTTGACTCCCCCATCATGCTCATCTCAAACTCATTCTGCATACACTTGGCAAACTCTTGGCACAAGACCTCATTAGTAGACCAAAATATGATGTCATCCACATAAATTTGTACTAAGAGAATGGTGTCATCAAGAGATTTTATAAACAGTGTCGTGTCAATTTTTTCTTTTAAAAAACCTTTATTAAGCAAGAAAGTACTAAGGTGTTTATACCAAGCTCGAGGGGCTTGTTTGAGGCCATAGAGAGCTTTCTTAAGTTTAAAAACATGATTGAAAAATTTATGATTTTCAAAACCAGGAGGTTGCTTAACAAAAACTTCTTCTTTAATAAAGCCATTAAGAAAAGCACTTTTGACATCCATTTGAAAAAGTTTAAAATTTTGAAAATTTGCAAATGCACAAAGCATGTGGATTGATTTAAGTCGTACAACAGGAGCGTACATCTTATCGTAGTCGATACCTTCCTCTTGGTTGTATCATTGAGCTACAAGACGGGCTTTATTGCATGTGACTGAACCGTCCTCATTGACTTTGTTAGGAAAAACCTATATAGTACCGATGATCTAATGATCAGCAGGTTTAGGAACAAGTTCCCAAACTTGATTTCTTTCGAACTGGTTGAGTTCTTCTTGCATTACCAATATCCAAAATTCGTCAGAGAAAGCTTCTAAAACATTTTTGGGTTCTATTTGAGAAATAAAAGCAGTGCTAGCTATAGAGTCTCTTAAAGATGATCTAGTACTTACTCTTTTCGATACTTCACCTATTACCAGGTTTTCCGGATGAGATGGTGTAAACTGAAACTTCTTTGGTAAGCCTTCCGGAGAGTTGGTTACAGGTGTTGTATCCACGGGTTTAGAAGTTGATGGTGTAGTGTGCATGTCATCGTCATCGGGAATAACAACTGTACTATTATTCTCATCAAATGTGACGTTAGCATATTCTTCAACAATCATAGAGCGTTTGTTGAACACTCTGTATCATTTACTCTTGGTAGCATAACCAAAAAAAATACCTTCGTCAGCTTTGACATAAAACTTGCCTATGTTGTCTTTGGTATTCAGGATAAAGCAGCGACAAACAAACACTCGAAAATAAGAATTAGTTGGTGTCCTACCAAACCAAAATTCATAGGAAGTTTTCTTCGAAATAGGTCGAATCAACACCCTGTTAAAAATATGGCATACTGTACTGGCAACTTCAGCCCAAAAGTATTTCGGAAGAGAAAATTGATTCAACATGACTCTAGCCATATCACCAAGAGTCCTATTCTTCCGCTCCATAACACCATTTTGTTGAGGAGTTCTAGGATACACAAATTTATGATTAAAACCATTTGATTCACAAAACTTTTTTAAATCAGAATTTTTGAATTTGCTGCCATGATAACTTCGGATTCGAGTAATCATGAAGCCTTTTTTGTTTTGGACCATTTTAGCAAAAATATCGAAAACAGAAATTGTATCACTTTTATTTGTAAGAAAGAAAACCCAAGTAAATCTAGAAAAATTATCAACAATTACAAAAGCGTAGAGTTTTCCACCGAGACTGGCTACTCTACTAGGACCAAATAAATCCATGTGAAGTAGTTGCAAGGGTCTACTAGTACTTACAGAGTTAATAGATTTAAAGGATGATTTGGTAGCTTTGTTTTTCTCACATTCGGCACATACTGTATCCTTCTTGAAGGTAATGTCAGATAGTCCTCTCACTAGCTTCTTGGTTGACAGTCTTGATATGGTATCCATATTTGCATGACCAAAACGCATATGCCAAAGTAGTCTTTCATCTTTGTGAGCGTAGAGGCATCTTCCTGCATTGTTAGTATCACTAGAAAGATAGAATATATATATATATATATATATAAAAATATATATATATATATATATATATATATATATATATATATATATATATAAAATCTTCTTTTATCCCTTCAAAAATGATGTCTCCAGGTGATCTATCATATATAGAGCATTTAGTTTTACCAAAGTTAATATCATATCCATGATCAGCAAGATGACTAATGATGAGCAGGTTATTCTTTTACTCGGTCACTAAACAGAAATCCTTAATGACGGGAGAATGAGGATTGCCAATAGTACCGTTACCTATGATATAACCTTTCAAGTTATTTCCGAATGATACATATCCTTCCCTCTTCATCGATAGTGTTGCGAATAGATTTATATTTCCAGTCATGTGTCGTGAGCACCCACTATCGAGAATCCACTTGCTTCTAGAGGATGAAGGAATGTCCACCTACACCATGAGTAGATGTGACCTTTGGTACCCAAATCTTTGAGGGTCATGAAAGGTTAGTCTTCGGTACCCATACATATCAACTAATCTTCTAATTCTACACTGTGGTGAATTGTGTCCATTTTTACCACAGTAGTGACATGTAGAATGTATATTCGTGTTAGGTACAGGATAATAGTGATATCTATGTGTTTGATGTACTGAATGAGAATGTGTGTGCATAAGAGTATGTCTATGTGTGCCATGAGTATGTGTGGGTGTTCTTCGTGCTGCATGTGGATAAGTGTACATAAAAGCATGATTATGAGCAGCATGAGTATATGTGTTTCTCTTGTGATGTGTATTTTGTGTTGAACAAACTTTTGTTTTGTGTACGTATTGTGACTGTGAGACTGGGTTTGAGGTTGAACAACTTGTTTCTCCAATTTGATCTCTAATCTTTTAGAGGTGTCACACATATCATTATACTTGGCAGTTAGAGCATCAATTCTTATAACAGCAATATTATACTTCTTTTTCTCATCAAGAAATTCCTTATTGAGTGCTATAATATCACGTGTTTGTTTCTCAATGCGAGATTCAGCATCATGTAAGCTTAATTTAAGCTTGGATACCTCCTCAATGTTATCCATGGGTGATGTGTCTCTAACATTATCGAGTAAACATGTAAGTCTATGTATCTCAACTTCATGAGTTTTGATCTTATCATTTGCATGTTTATACTTGCCAAGCAACTTCTTGTGATCTTCAAGCAAGTCACTAAAGGCATCACCAAGTTCATCAAAGGTAAAGTCATCAAAAGAATCATTTGTTATCTTTTCGGATGTTGCTATTAGGCAGACGTTTGCTGAATCTTGGGGAGAGTCCTCTTCTTCTTCTGAGGGATTGGCTTCGCTCTCGTGCCAAATACTTGTGTTGGCATATTTCCGAGAGGTTGGCCTCTTGTACGATCTTTCATATCGGCTTCCTTTCTTTGTATTAGGGCAATCTTTCCTGACGTGCACCGTCTTCTTACAGCCAAAACAGATGGGCTCTTCATCGTCTTCTTTGTGTTGTTCCTTCTTTCTTTGGTTGAAGCGAAGAAACTTTTTGAAGTTACGGACCATCAGTGCTTGATCATCACCTTCAGAATCATCGTCATCAGTATCTTCTAAAGCAACCTTTCGGCGATGAGCTCTTAGTGCAATTTCCTTTTCCTTTGGAGCTGCTTCTTCAAAGTCTTTGAGATCGAGCGCATGCGTCATCATCTTGCCTACTAACATTTCTAGAGACATGGTGGTGAGATCATTTCCTTCTATGATCGTCGTGGCTTTGGGATTCCAGTTCTTCGTTAATCCCCTTAGTACCTTATGTATCTTCTCATGGTTGGAGTAGTCCTTACCAAGAGAAGATAGAGGGTTGACGATGTCGAAGAATCTAGTAATTATCTGTTTGATCGTCTCATTATGCTTCATCTTGAAAGCTTCGTAGTCTTGCGTCAGACGACTGATTTTTGATTCTTTCACCTGTGTGGTTCCTTCATGGGTAACCTCCAGAAGCTTCCATACTTCGTATGAGGTGGAGCATGTAGAGACCCTGTTGAATTTATTCCTGTCTATAGCACAGAAGAGAGCATTAATAGCCCAGCATCTAGACTAGCCTGTTTGTTTTCTTGGTCGGTATATTTGTCGTGGGGTTTGTCAGTGAGAGTCCCCTCGACAGAAATTCTAGCAAGCTTCTTGTAACCATCGGTGACGATGGTCCAAAGATCAAAGTCTAGAGACTTTAGGTAGAAACTCATTCTAGTCTTCCAATAGGTGTAGTTGGTTCTATCAAATAGAGGTGGCCTATTTGTGGACTGTCCCTCACCATAGTTGGTAAAGATAGGTTGTGTTCTTGCCATGGATCAACTCTAGGATGTTAATCCAATATCAAGAGAACATATCTCTGATACCAATTGAAGTTACGTGCAGGCAACTCTAGAGAGGGTGAATAGAGTTTGTGTCGATAATCACCAATTTAAAAATTAACTCTATATCAACTCCACAGAACAACTATCAAGAGAGTAAGTAATTAGAGATAAATGCGAAAATAAATAGAGATCGAGAGAGTATACGCAAACACAACGATTTTAACCTGGTTTTCCTCGTGGAGGACTAGTCCAGGCCTGAGAACTCTTGCTCAGGATTGAAATCCACTATTTGTGAAATAGGGTACAACAACGTGCCTTTACACAGAAGAGCATGCCAACTTCTTTCAACTCGCAAAGGCAAAACTTGGAATTATCCAAGTGACTTTTCTTTCACTCTTGCACACAAATTCTAGCTGATATCGCACTGAGCACCTTGGGCTAACGAAAGTTGTGGCTTAGGAGATATGGAAGAGTGGGGATTAGAGTAGTAGAGCTAAGAAGGCTTGAATATTTGAAGGTAAGAGATGATTTGAAATGGGAGAATTCAAGCTCTATTTATACTAGTCTGAGGAAGCAGAATTTGGCCTGAATTCTGTCCCAAAATTTTAAATTTTCGAATGTTGGACAACTAGTATCAAACATGCCCTAAAAATTAGTGTCCTGATTTTTAGGAGACAGAGTTCGGCCCGAACTCTGCCTTTGGTAGAGTTCGGCCCGAATTCTGTTTAGTAGGGGCCAGAACTATGAAATGGGCTTTGGATGTATTGGATTGGTTTGGTGATGTCTTGTTTTGTTTGGTGGAGTAAGTCTAGGCTCAAGATAGCTCAATGCGACTCAGCGTACATAATTCAATAAAATGAAAAGTACAGACTCCGTACAAGTACAATTGCAATGATCAATATGTTGATGACGACGGTCTTGAGCTTGATATGTTGTAGCCGATGGTCTTGACTTTGAGCTCATTGCGTCCTATTGGATCATGTCAAATATTATTTTGTTAATTCTCTAAATTAGGTTGACTGTGATCCAGTTTGGGTCAACAGATCATAATTATCAATTGTTATACTATGATCCCAATTTCCCACCATTGGTATTAGAGCAGGTTATGTTATATAACATTTTAGAGGGGTTCTGATTCCAATTTTCTACAATTGGTATTAGAGCAGGTTATATCGTATATAACACTCTAGAGAGTATATATATGGCAGTCGTGAAATCAATATTCACAGGTGAATGGCAGTCCACAAATAGACTCCCATTATTTGATGGGACAAACTATATTTGTTGGAAGACACGAATGATCTACTTTCTCAAGTCTCTAACTTTGACCTCTTGTCAATAGTTATCAATATCTTAAAAAAAGTTTATTATCACCATATTCTCACTTCCTCTATTATTAACAAGCCTTATTATAGTTACATGGAGGAAGAAAAAAGTTAGATAGCCTTGATGCAAAAGCAATAAATATTCTTTATTGTGTTGTAGACTTAAATGTATTTAATCAAATTACTACTTGCACAACATCTCATGAAATTTAGAAATTGCTAGAAGATACTCATGAGAACATGCACGAAAGTGAAGCTAGCAACTCCAAAGAAGAAGAAATTCCTTGAGAAGCTGCAAATGTGTGCATGATGACATTAGGATTTGAGGTGCAACATAATCCTTTATACGAAGAAGAGCTTATGTGTTATAACTGCAGAAGATCATGCCATATGATAAAAGATTACCCTTCTACTGAAAAGAAGAATTGTTACAAACGATCAAACAAAGAAAGATCATCGTATTGCAGGTACACTAACACGAGCATATGGTGTGAAAGTGAGGCAAGCGACTCTGAAGAAGAAGAGAGGTCTCGTCAAGCTGCAAATTTATGCTTGATGGCATTATCTAATGTGGTACAAAATAATCCTTTATTGAAAAGAATAAATTTTCTTATGATGAATTATTTGATGTTATCCATAATTTATTTACTGATTACAAAAAAGTCCTAGATAAATATAAGCTAGCTAGAAAGGATATCTATCCTATAAGCATGAGAATGAAAAGCTTACTTGCTTATTGAATGATGTTAGAAACACTTCTACTTCTGATAATTCTACTGAGATTTTTACACTTGAGTTTAGATTGCATGAGGCACTTGATTGCATTGAGAAAAGCACTCAAGAAAATGCTAAACTTAAGGAGGAATTAGAATCAAAAAATAAAAAGTATTCTATTATTTCATGTAGAATTGATTCTTTTACTGCTAAATATCATGAGAAATGTGCAATCTCTAAAACGTTGGAGATTAGGTTGGAAAAACAGGTAATACCTACTACCCAATCAAAGATCTGTCCTATGACACATCATACACATGATAGGACACGATCAAAGAAAGTACACAGACCAAATGCTACCCATCATCATGTTTTCTTCTACAAGTATGCACGAAAAATACATAAGTCACATGTCTACACAATCACCAACACCTCTGTATATGCAATTATTGTGTCAAACATGGACACAACTCACAGTATTGCAGAGTTAGGAAACGAGTATACATGAATGTATATACTTGGATAGTAATTGTCACGCCCCGATCCGGGAAATCGTTCGTCCTCGCTAGATTTCACCCGAATCATCGTCCTCGCTGGGCATGATGTCGCACGAGCCTGGAGTTGCGCTCATGCAAGGCAAGATAACAGGTTCACATAGTGTTTATCTCAAATTGATAACATAAGCAGCAGAAGAAAACAAAGTATACAGTAAAAATCTCTTTTATTAATAATGAACTGAAGGTTACAAAGGCTTGAATAGCCCAACTGAATATGCCAACTAGCTACAATGCTCATGATCTCTCTAGCTCACAAAGGATTATATTGTTCCATACATTATGCCTCTTTATAGCCAACAAGTAGTCTTCAGCCGAGCATCTCCATGTTACAAGTCTGAACGCCTATGCGGTAGCTCCCCTTGAGACGCTAAGGACTCCATGCCTCGACGC